>JALPQI010011969.1:0-27730 GCA_025490895.1 Thaumatotibia leucotreta
AATCTCACTAAAGAGATCGCCATATTTAAAAAAAAAACACGCCACGTATCTATGCACACATATAGTTTTTAAAAGTAAAAGCCGTTTGACAGGTTAACTTTTTAAATCGCACGCACGCGCGTAGGGTAATGCGGGTACTGGCTGGAATTGGAACGGCGGTTCGGTTTTATTCGAATGGAGGCTAGAGGGGGGACAAGGTTTGTTTTCAACCGGTATCTTTGACTTAATGCGTTTGTTTAATTAAAAAGTTAATCGAATATCGATCTTATCACTGTCTCTTTATGACTTTATAAGTAGGAAGCGATGGTAAAGTTAAATTTGTAAAATTACATGTGCTTGTGTTTTTATTTGCTTGATGGTACAATGTTGTGTTGTTTTTAATGCTTAATCCTTTCAAAACAGCGACTACTGTCATAAATTAAATTTCTTTTTAGTTGTTTACAGTCTGGCAAACTAACCGTGTCACTAAAAATGCGATTCATATTTTTATCTGTGGAGAAAAATTTTTTTTCGACTAGGCTGAAACTTGGAGCCCGAGTGAAACGAGGGCGACAATCACCCGAGTTAAAAAGAAGTTTTTACACGTGTATCGAACGACTTTTTTCATAAAAAGTGCGTTAAAAAGAGAAATTTACGCACGCGAAGTGTACTTTCCGCACAAGTTAGGAAAAAATAATTTTAGATTATTTTGTAGGGTCTATAAACTAATAATTATATGAAGGGTCCACGGAAAGAACATGTCTAGTCAATTCAAATTACAGAAGGAAAAGGGAAGGAAAGGAAAGAAGGAAGGTACTTTTGACAGAATAAGGTTTGAATTTGCCCTGTTTTTTTTAAAGTACTGGCCATGTTTTTTTCGTGGACCCCTTATATGTACAGTAAGTAATATTTAGACTAGACAAAGTGAAAGAGAAATGATTACCTACATACAAAAAAAATGTAATATTTATTAGATTGTATAGGTCATCAATTGTCGAAAAAAAGCCTTCCTTCGCTCCAAGATTTTTGAAGTTTACAGCCTTTTTTAGTATCGGAAGTGACTTGCCAGACAATGTACTTTTTGTCAGTGTAATCTTCGATCCGTTTGGCTGAACCCGATCTACGTTGGTTAGTTCACGTAGGCCAGTTAACTTGCATTTAATATTAATCGTTATCTACTTACGCGATTTGGGTTAATGACACCAGCGACGAGAAGACATAGAGTTATTAATTACTTGTTTATTGTCCGTTTTCCTTATTTACTAATTAAGTTACAACCTTTATGTCAATTCTTAATCTTTTTAGATTTTAGACTCGTTTTCCTATTTATTTATTTTTAATGAGACGTCAGTAAGAATATATTTATCACAACTCCAACTCTTCCAGTGGGTGTCGTAAGAGTCGACCATTATTTGATAGAAGATTGATGATGGGCAGCAGCGTCATCATAGTGGACACATTACTGCGATCACCAATCTGCTTGCAAAGCGTGGGGATATGAGCATTTACATCGTAAGGGTGAAGACAAGACACATATCTGCATGCGTACGCATTTTGTTTAATGAAATTGGCCGTTTAGTATGAAATATGTAAGCATGCGTACGCGTGCGGAAGGCTGGACGCGGTCTCATACTAAACTGGATGACAGCTTCTATAGACAAAATGCGTACGCATGCTGATAAATGTGTCTTCGCCCTTATGCGTCTATATGCATAGTTAATAGGAGAGGCCTTCGTCCAGCTGTGGACTGAGATAAGCTGATGATGTGATGTATATGATAATCAGACTTAGAAGAAGCAGACCCACAAAATTCTCATTATCTCGTTAAATTAATCAAGCTCCCTAACCACCTCGGTCCTATACCTACCTTTATCACATGTAGGTATCTGAAGTTATCATAGCATGAATAAATTAATATGTATAGGTACCTATGTAATAGGGTAGGAGTAAGACTAAATTGTTCCCACAATCATACATTTTGCATGAAGACATCACTTCGATGTCTCAAAACTCGACGGTACTTATTACACAACGTTATTTTTCAGGTGCAAACATAACTTGCACGTAATAAACCACCAATTGCAAATAATAGTTTCTCAACGGCCTATGTACGTGATCCTGCCAACGTGTTTGACCACCGTCCCTACTTTTTCCACATGAAAAAATACATTTTAACAGATCTTCCTTGATATTGAGTATGTTAAATGCACGCCTAGAAAAACGTTGTTTAATACAAGCTTTGCTTAGTTTGGGACTAAGTTGATCTGTCTGAAACTGGCCTACTACTGCGAAAATCGAAACTCGTAAATTTCGAAGATTTTTCTCTGTCACTCAACCGAAGGTGTCATTAGAGTGAGAGAGACAAATCCTCACAATTTGAGTGACTAACACTGACCCAATGAAAAGGTACTTATATTTTACTTATATACTCATCCAAGATCGTGGCAAATCGTTAAAGATCTGCCTGCCCTTGTATCGATCGAGCAATGCACGTCATTCGGCTGATTATGATGATGATTGCTTTGAGCACCTATATGTCTTAATTATCATGAGCCATAATGGACTATCATATTAAGAGGATCTTAATTTAGTCATATTGTTTGTCTTTATGCCGTGTGGTGACGGCAGTAAGAATACATTTGTCACCACCCCAACTCTTCCCGTGGGTGTCGTAGGAGTCGACTAAGGGACTAAAGTGTTACTGATCATACACTTGACCCGGGTATGTCTGAAAACTACGACCAAGACCACCGGGGGATGGGCAGCAGCATCCCTAAAGTGCGGTGGAGACACTGCGATCGCCAACCCGCATGCCAAGCGTGGCGATTATGGCAAATACCCCCCAAAATAAAATGATAGCACAAAAAAAGGCCGCGGCCCCGAGGTTCCGGCGACCCCCCGGTGCCCTGGTTATGGTAGCGGCCAGGGTGCTAGCGGGGTCAGGGGTGCTAAGAATCTCCGGCAAAGATCCGGCTACCACCACCGACGACCTCTGGCCCTGGCAACTTATAACACACGTACACTGCGGACCGACGAAAAGTTAGTGGAACTGGAGGAAGGATTGAGCAAGTTGCGTTGGGACATTGTGGGATTGTCAGAAGTCCGAAGAGAGGGCGAGGACACGATAATCCTAAAGTCCGGCAACTTGCTCTATTTCCGGGAGGGCGACCAACAGTCCCAGGGAGGTGTCGGGTTCATCGTCCACAAGTCCCTCGTAAACAACGTGGTGAAGATCGAGAGTGTGTCGGCTAGGGTGGCGTACCTTATACTCAGAGTATCTGAGAGATACTCGCTGAAGGTCATACAGGTGTACGCGCCGACTTCGACACACTCCGACGACGAGGTGGAGGCTATGTATGATGATATCTCAAAAGCCATGCATAGCTCCAGAACCTACTTCACCGTTGTTATGGGGGACTTCAACGCGAAACTGGGCAAGAGAGATGGTGACGAACTGAGAGTGGGGCAATTTGGGGTTGGACGTCGGAACCACCGGGGCCATCTGCTGGCTGGTTTCTTGGAGAAGGAGGGACTCTACATGATGAACTCCTTCTTTAAGAAACGCGAGCACAGAAAATGGACTTGGATGAGTCCCGACGGTGCAACTAAAAACGAGATCGACTTCATCATGTCGACGAAGAGACATATATTCAACGATGTTTCTGTGATCAGTACGGTTAAAACCGGTAGCGATCACCGCCTGGTAAGAGGCACGTTGAATATATGTCCTAAGCTAGAACGCTCGCGACTGATGAAGTCTACGCTCCGTCCTGCACTCCATCTCCAAAACCCCGAGAGCTTTCAGTTGGAACTCCAAAACCGTTTCGATTGCCTAGGCGATGATGTGGACGTATTCAACGACGGGTTTGTGGAAGCTGTCCATAGCGCTGGGTCTAAGTTTTTTAAGACCCAGCGGACAAATAAGACCAGAAAGCTCTCAGACTCCACTCAGAAGCTAATGGAAAAAAGAAGTGAACTGGTTCTACAATCCTCAGTTGATGCGACTTTATACCGGCAGCTCAACAGACAGATCTCTAAGTCCCTCAAACGCGATATGCGCCAATTCCGTACCAAGTGTATAGAAGAAGCCATCGAGCGGAACAAGGGCTCTAAAGTTTTTGCAAGGGATCTGTCTGTTGGGCAAAGCCAGCTCGCCAAATTAAAGACTGAGGATGGTAGAATCGTCACATCCAGATCTGAGCTGCTGAGTGAGATAGAGGGTTTTTATGGACAGCTGTACACATCAACTAGCAGACCCGAAGTTGATCTAGCGGAAGACCTCAGAGCTAGACTGACCCGACACTATACAGAAGATATCCCGGACATCAGCCTGTGCGAGATTAGAATGGCTCTTGAACAGCTCAAAAATAACAAGGCGCCTGGGGAGGACGGAATTACAGCTGAGCTTCTGAAGGCGGGTGGTAAACCGATCCTTACGGCCCTTCAGAAGTTGTTCAATTCCGTCTTACTGGAAGGGAGAACGCCAAAGGCATGGAACAGAGGTGTGGTGGTACTGTTCTTCAAAAAAGGTGACAACGCTTTATTGAAGAACTACCGACCCATCTCACTTCTGAGCCATGTCTATAAGCTGTTTTCAAGAGTCATTACGAATCGTCTTGCACGCAGGCTTGATGACTTCCAGCCTCCCGAACAAGCCGGTTTCCGAAGAGGCTTTAGTACCGTAGACCACATCCATACGCTTCGCCAGGTTATACAGAAGACCGAAGAATATAACCTGCCCCTCTGTTTAGCGTTTGTGGACTACGAGAAAGCCTTCGATTCGATCGAAACATGGGCAGTACTACAGTCTCTCCAACGGTGCCAAGTCGACTACCGCTATATCGAGGTGTTGAAGTGTTTATACGAGAGCGCCACAATGTCAGTCCGACTCCAAGACCAGAGCTCGAAACCTATTCTGCTGCAGCGGGGAGTTAGGCAAGGAGATGTCATCTCCCCTAAGCTGTTTACCGCTGCACTGGAGGATGTCTTTAAGACTCTGGACTGGAGAAGACTGGGTATCAACATAAACGGCGAGTACCTCACTCACCTTCGATTCGCTGACGATATAGTAGTCTTGGCTGAGACCTTGGAGGACTTAAGTACTATGCTCGTTGACCTCAGTAAAGCCTCCGAGCGAGTTGGTCTTAGGATGAACATGGATAAGACGAAAATCATGTCGAATTCCCATGTAGCACCAACTCCCGTAATAATCGGAGACTTTACACTCGAAGTTGTAGACGAATATATATACCTAGGGCAAACTATTCAGTTAGGTAGGTCCAACTTCGAGAAAGAGGTCAATCGTCGAATCCGACTCGGTTGGGCAGCGTTCGGGAAGCTACGACACATATTTTCGTCCAATATTCCGCAGTGTTTGAAGACGAAAGTCTTTAATCAGTGTGTGTTGCCAGTGATGACATACGGTACTGAAACGTGGCCGCTTACAATGGGCCTCATAAGAAGGCTCAAAGTCACCCAAAGGGCAATGGAGAGGGCTATGCTAGGAGTCTCTCTGCGTGATCGGATTAAAAATGAGACCATCCGCAGCAGAACCAAAGTAACCGAAATAGCTCTCCGAATCGCTAAACTGAAGTGGCAGTGGGCGGGGCACATTGCGCGTAGAACCGATGGCCGTTGGGGCGGGAAGGTTCTTGAGTGGCGGCCACGTACCGGAAGGCGTAGCGTGGGTAGGCCCCCCACAAGGTGGACCGATGACCTGGTGAAGGTCGCAGGAGTCCGCTGGATGCGGGTGGCGCAGGACCGGTCATTGTGGCAATCTTTGGGGGAGGCCTATGTTCAGCAGTGGACGTCTTTCGGCTGATATGATGATGATGATGATGATGATGATGTTTGTCTTTATCAACAATGGTATGTACATGGATTCATTAATGTAATTAAATGATTTGATGTCAAAACAAAGAAAATCAATATTTACGATTGGGTACACTTTTTAATTCTGGAAATGTCCTACTTTTCTAAGTAGAGTACTGGTCCTCCCCACTCTTTTAGTAACATACATATTTATTTGTTATATGATTTCTAGGTACTCAAAATCGTGAACTCTTTCGATCCTAATAGGAGAAAAATATTGTCCCAAAATTTACATTAATTTTTCGAACTTTCCATTTTATTGCTGCCATACAAAATGTATGAAAAAAATGATCACGGAATGGACAAAAGGCCTTGGGACAAAATTTTCTCCTATCAAGATGGGAAGAGCTCGCGATTCTGAGTGGAAATAACAATATAAGTTTCAAATACAAGAAAAGGTGGGGGGGACAACTTTGGAAAAACGGCCCATCGACGGGGTTTCATTGGTAGGTAGTCGAGATTTAAAGGACCCAGTTGTACACAATGTAAGTGGGCATTTTTACTTTTTGGGTTACCCAATTAGCGCAAAGTTAAAAAACCTTAATTTCAGTCAGCTTCGTAACGACAATTAAGCACTACATTTCGATAATATCTCGGATCTCGGTTTTGGTGTTCATTTTACAAACTATAAGTCATAATTATATATTATAATGTAAATAAACCTTAAAGTTAAACGAGTTTAACTTCCTAAAGAAGCTGATTGAAATTACGGTTTTTTAACTTCGCGGTAATTGGGTAACCCAAAATGCCCAAGTACATAGGTAGTTATTTATTATTATTATCTTAATTGGAGAAATAACAAAAGTAAAGTTAAAGGCCTTTAAGATCTAAAGTACTCAAATTAGGTGTACACTTACTTCCTTAAACGCTCTCACTAAGAGGTTGTAAGGTAGATACAGTAATGCTACGGTAAACTAATCTAAACTTGCATACCTTGCAGCTAAACAAAAAGTTAAGGGCTTTGCTGAAAACAAAATTTAATGTCACATACTTGTGTTACGTTTCTTTGTAACACTCGTCCCGTCCTTCATATTGGTGTGACGAAGTTGCCTATATAGTTTCTATGACTAACTTTCGTATGACAGTCTAAACAATGGTGATTTTGTTTACGTTAAGCCATTAACTATGCACTTTTGCAATCGGCCCTTAAATACTCGGGCTAATTGCATAATCTTGATTTAGCAAATCTATTTTTTTTTTTTGCAATCCACCCTATTACTTATTCTGTGACCAAATTGTAACGAAATAACTGTAATAAAATAATTCTCCTAACAGTAGTTAGACCTATTTCCATTATTCCGTTACTAAAATGTCAACGATAACTATTACGTAACTATGTTATATGACTTCCTCTTCCAAGTGACCAAATAGCATTAAAAATTGTAACGTAGAACGATTACTCCTTCACGTAGTACAACTACGTCCATAACGTTATTTTATAATTATATACTACGTTGCTTAATACATAATATTGCTTATATTTGTACTAGGGCCTCATAACCGTACAGGTTATCACAATACGACACAATACATAGAACCACTATTCACAAATTTCAAACGACAAATCCGCTACAGCAATCCAATATTATTCTAACTCTATATCACCCAGTTGCTTTGGCAATTGTAGTTCATTTTATATTAGTTCAAATAGAAGTTGAGGATAGTTGTTTTGTGAATGGTTAGCAGATTTGCCCAACAAGGTTTACGTAATCGCGAGTCAATGAACGGAGGACCTTCGCTTCTATGCTGCCCTGGTACTTTTGTACGCTATTATTACATAAATGGTTAAATGTTGTTATTGTAGAATCGTTATTTGCGTTTTATACAACTAGTTATTCTTTGTAGTTACTTAGCAATCATTCATATCATCAGCTATATATATATGATATGATAGTCCACTAATGGACGTAGGCCTCACCTATTAACTATGCGTATAGACGCATTAAGAGGTAAATGCCCATAATCGCCACGCTGGGCAAGCGGATTAGCGATCGCAGTAATGTGTCCACTATGATGACGCTGCTGCCCATCACCAATCTTTTATTAAATAATTGTCAGTGACATTTCAATCCCTTAGTCGACTCTTACGACACCCGCAGGAGGAGTTGGGGTGGTGACAAATGTATTCTTAGTCTTACTGCCGTCACCACACGGCTGAATTAGCAATAATTGATTGCAATATAACCTAAACCCCTTTATTCATAAACGTCAGTCGTAGGTAACTTACCAAGCCGATAAGTACCTTTGTCCCTTTCGGTTTTACAGGTTATATTCATATGAATGAAAGGGACAAACAATACTTATTGGCTTGCTAAGTTAGGAGACGTTTATGAATAAGGGTGTTAGGTTTAATGTGAAATTAATCGGTTAAAAATAAATCAGTAAATAGGTGTGAATTCTATTAGGTATTTTATTTAAAATATAAAGTCTTCTTCTGTCGTAGCCTCATCTCTGGCACGTGACTCCTATGGGGTATTATTCTTCCTGTCACTGCTCTTCCAGGCCGTTAGATCTTCGGTCATAATTATGAATGGTTGCCTGGAGTGACGACAGGCCCTTAACGTCCATGTTATTCATACTTATATGGTCGCAGAATCAAGCCGTAAGTTACTTCGTATCATTGTATGTCATCGAACCTCCGTGATACCTCTCACGCTGACATTACAGTTTACAAGACCATATCCTACATTATCCTGACAACAAGTGCTACCCAATCTCCTGTTTGGTCTCAGAACATGGGTCGTATCACGTCCACAACTGTAATGCGAGTACTTTACAATGGTCACTCAGACCTGCTACCGCGAATACCGAAGTTCGTAAATTTCGGGGATTTATCTCTGTCATTTCAACGAAGGCGTCATTTAGAGGGACAGAGACAAACCCCCGAAATTTACGAACTTCCGTGTTTACAGTAGCAGGCCTGAGACCCTACCGCGTACCACGAACGAAGTGTTGCCTATCTCTCGCACTTGTGAATTCGTGCGGCGTGAGCTGGAACTACACTGCGTCGAGAGTTACCGCCTACAGTTCGACGACGAGCAGTTCTACGTTAGTGAATACCGTTTTTCGCAGCGCTGCGCTCGACGTCGAAGTGAAGGCTGTCTCGTCGTGGAGCTCGTTGATGGACGCAGCGTCGAATGTGTGAATAAGAGAATAGCATAGCAGGACCTGATTATCCTGATAATTATATCTAATGTGTTTTGGTAAACATGGATGTCATCACGTTCGCAATCGTAACGCGGCTAGTCTAAATGCGGTCGCAAGCTGATGATGTTTCCTAATGAGTTTTCATTAAGTAAGTACCTACACGTAATTACAATAGACATTAATAAACATAATTAGTGATGTCTGTCGTTAACGATTAATAATCTATTCTACCTGCAGCGTTTGTCATGTTTGGGTTCGTTTTAATCCGAATACAAATATTTTTTTATTTAATTGGGCTCTTTCTAATGAAGCTATTTCTGCCATATTCAAATTATCTTCAAGAAATTGTACATTACTGCAGAGGCCGGAAAATAAGGGCTTTTAGGTGAAATGTATACCTACGATCGAGCAAGCGAAGCGAACGAGGCTGGATAGAAATATGAGGTCGCAACTCGCACGCGTACGCGGGACGAGCGCGATTTTGTGACGTGCACTTTGTAGTGTATGTAAATGTCATATTATATAGCACACAGCTTGCGTGGCGAGCACGTGCGCGTGACGTGCAAGCGGTGTGCCGTCTACTATGACATTGCCAACACTACAACGCGCACGCCACACACACGAGCAAGTGCACGTGTTTTGTTGTTTCTTTTTTTTTTATACATTTTCATCAAACTAAAAAAATAGCACCTATGTACTTCATTTACGAGTATATTCGTGCAACTTTGTTATTGTCAGTGACGATAAATATTTGACCTAGCGTCGATTTGTCTTTCCGGGTGTCTCACACTGATGTATTGATTACTCTAAAATTGGGTTATTTTAATATTTGTTTTGTTGCAATGACTAATCAGTAATCACGTATGGTAGTGTTTTGTTAGTTTATTAATATCTGACCTATTTGAGTCAAATGATAATTACAATACGTAAATTGCATTCGTGGAAATGGAAAATTACCTAAGTAGGTCAAGGAGAAGTATTTAACTAAATATTAGTGTTCATCATTCATCATCATTATCAGCCTATGATAGTCCACTGCTGGACGTAGGCCTCTCCTATTAACTATGTGTATAGACGCATTGCATTAAATAAATGCCCATAATCGCCACGCTGGGCAAGCGGATTGGCGATCGCAGTAATGTGTCCACTATGATGACGCTGCTGCCCATCATCAATCTTTTATCGAATAATGGTCAGTGACACTTCAATCCCTCAGTCGACTTTTACGACACCCGCAGGAGGAGTTGGGGTGGTGACAAATGTATTCTTACTGCCGTCACCATCACCACACGGCCAAATATTAGTGTTATTACTTGTAGTACCTAAAGGGTCGATTATAAAAAAAATGTACATAGTAAATATAAGTAAAAACAACATTATTTAATAAACTACAGTTAGCGAGATCTTAGGTATATCGAAAATTTAGTCTTTGTTAAAATTGTACATTACGATACAATTGTGAAAAAATGAAGTTCGAAACGAGTGGCAAAGATAAAACGGAACCGAAAGGAGTTCTTTAGATCGATCGACACAAGTTACGAATTTCCTTTTCGCAGGTGTATCATACGACGTTTTTTTATTTCAGATGGCCCTTCGAAGATTCAACCTGACAAGAAATGAGTTTCTCGCACTAGTGCGTAAAAAATGCACCACCTGTACTGAAAACTCATTTATTCACATTGTTTGAGATAACATTTATTTAAGACTAACGGTCTGGCTGAAAGGTCGAAAAAATCTGCCAGCGGCCCTACCGCGAACTACGAAATCCTCAAATTGTGAGGATCTCTCACTCTAATGACGCCTTCGTTGGATTGACAGAGACAAATCACCGAATTTTACGAACTTCGGTGTTCGCGGTAGCAGGCTAGCGGCCAACCGCGAACTTCGAAATATGCAAATTTCGAGGATTTGTCTCTCTCACTCTAATGACACCTTCGTTGGAGTGACAGAGACAAATCCCCGAAATTAACAAACTTCGATTTTCGCGGTAGTTGGCCAGATTCATCACCTCGAGCGACGGAACTGCAGTGGTCTCGATATACAAACATTACAAACTAACATAAACGTGTGACCTAGACAGCTACCTACCTTATTGTATGTATTCTCGTTTGAGAAGGTCGGAAACCTTTTCGTTCGATTACTTAACGTTGTTTACAAACATTGCGTCGAGGCTGCGTAACATTTTAATTTTGTTTTTTCCTGTTAGTGAAATTTAACCTAAGTTTTAGATAATTTAATGCGCGATTTTTTTTCGATTCGATCAATGATATGATATGGCACGACCTTATATATTGTATAAATCTAATTTCCCACCAAAAAATTAAGTAAAATGGTGGTCACATCAGCTTTTACAAAAATAGGTTATTGAAAAAGTAAACTATTGTTAGTATTGCTGTCGCTTCCTACGTCCTAGAGTCCCAAAACATTAAAACTGGAACATCTGCACCACTAGCTGATAATATATAAAATTGGCAAAAACTGTTTCCTCCTCCAAAAATAGGCCTAGGTCGCGTTTTATAAACTTGTAATTTACAATTTTGCTCTTTCCTCCTAGCCTCTCTAATATGTGCGTGCGTTAGAGAGGCAAACAGTGAAATTGTAACTTTATAAAACGCGACCCTGTAACTTTATAAAAACTATTTTAAAAAATAATTTTAAAGTTAAAGGATAAGTCGTCTGTGTCGGTATGTTTTCTTGTTTTTAAGTTTAATTTTGTATAAGCTTTCTAAAATGCATTTAGAATTTGGCTATTTTCGTAGTCTTTGAATAGTTTAGGTTTAGGCTTCTAGTTTTGATACTTAACAGGTTCCATGTGCGGCTAAAATCGATCGTGTCTAAAATCTCACGTGCAAATTTTCGCACAAAATTTCAAGCATAAGGCACGGTCTCCCCGCGAGCTACTAAGCTATGAACTATCGGCTATAAACACGAACATAAGATACGCACTCCCGTGTAAATAAAAGAGACACGGCGATACTCGCCCAGCTATCAGCTATCACCGACGGGCCGGGCGTGTATCGCCGTGTCTCTTTTGTTTAGACGGGAGTGCGCATCTTTTGTTCGTGTTTATAGCCGATAGTTCATAGCTTAGTAGCTCGCGGTGAGACCAGTGCCTAACCTGGCAACAGTACCTAGGTATTAAAAGTCCGCCAATACCTAATTTTATCGGCCGGGTAAGTTAACGTAGCTTTGCTGTACGTGCAAATTTCAAATTATCCCTATATTTAAATAGGGTCGTGCATCATACCTACCTATATGCTGCATTCACGTATCATCAATACCTTCAAATGCATCACATTGTGATGCATGCACAGGGAACGTGTTAAATTGAAAGGTTTGTTTCGATAATTTTCGATTGTTTTCAACTTGTACTGTCAGCAACTTTACAGAATCCTAAACCGATTTTTATTAGATATTGATAAAAATCGGTAGGCTGGTCGAGTCAATGATGCTGAGCAAACGCGTCATGCCCGAAACGTCAGGATATAATCAAACGTAAGTTTACGCGATTAAGACCAGTTTGTCTTTAAAATATGATGCTGAGTAAGGTGGAATGGAAGTTCCCTTTTTTGTTACCATTACCAGATTCCTATACATTTTATGTAACTAAAAAATAAACTTGAGAAATGCTCGTCATATCATTCATTAACTGCGTGTGGTGTCAACTTTTGAATATTGATGTGTCAATTAAATTGGTGTCAAAAAAGGTATGTTTTCAGGATTGATAGATAGGACAATATCAGATTCTGATCCTATGGATATGGAGACAAAATCTTCAGTTATATTTTCGTCAATTGAAAGAGTGATAGGATATTACCTATTATTGGACCCTACTAGGGGTCATAGTCGCGATCGAAACGTGACTTTGACCCTAGGTCACAATCACAACCAGCTGTTTCTTGTTACTAGGTACCCTGCCAGTCCGATGCATAGATGGGTCAAAATTATTTTCGTTGTCTTATTTTGTGTCCCTAAAAAACGTGACGCAGTGGTGATTTTTGTATGAAATGATGTTTTGTTTTCAATTTCTGATATATGGATTTAAATCTAGTGTGAAAAAGAAATACAAGTGCACCGGGTTTTATACTGAGCCGAAACAGCAACTAAAAGCGTGACAGAGTGGTAAATAAAGGGAAAAATAAAAATGATCTCTAAATATTCAAATGATTTTTATTATGAACATACGTAGATAGTATCCAAAGTTAAATAATAATCTTACCTATATACAAGTACATACACTTTTTATAATTTAACCTCCAACTATTATTTCGCTCGCACCCATGCGAGCGATAAATATAAAGTAATTTACGCAGGCGTACTATCGTAACACCTTATTTACTAAAATTTGACAATGATATTATTTCCTTTCCACGTAAAACCAAAAAAACGAAATTTATTTCTGAGAAGTAACACAGTTGGGTGAATCAACTTTTTTCTGTCTGTAATTGCCATGGTTATGGTCGCCTGAGTCACGTTTGTTTTATGCAAAACGCTACTTAATTTATGCACACATGCCTATAGTTCATGTTTGTAGATGGCCCATCAAGGATAGGGTTTATTAACACCAGAAAAATGCATGTTTGCATAGTTTAAGTAGCAAAATTATGTATAAAACCAGCGTGACTCAAGCGACCGTAACCATGGTAATAACAGACAGAAAAAAATGATTCACCCAGTTACACTTATGAACTTTACTCTTATGTAAATACAAAATGCATTGCTAACAGAATACCTTATTTAACGAAATAGATAAACCATTTAAATCTTATTAGAGCCCTGTACAGTGCACATATAAACTCTTGTCACTGTGTGTATAGATATCAAAATAAAAGCTTATACTATTAAACAATTGTTTTAAAGCGTGGCTGTGTTATAAACATTATAATATGGGTCTGTTTCAAAAATATTATACGTTAAGGGCTTAATAAAAACTAAATCACGATTTTTACCATTGTGTTAGTTACGAAAATTAGTCATACAAAGGGTCAAAATTCTTTTCGTTGTCTTGTTTCATACCAGTCTGTTACGCTTTTAGTTGCTGTTTCGACTCAGTAACTCAGTATATCAAAAAAATCCGGTACACTTATATTTCATTTTCACGCAGGATTTTAATCCATACATTAAAAATTGGAAACAAAACATCATCTCATACAAAAATCACAACTGTGTCACGTTTTTTAGGGACACAAAATAAGACAACGAAAAGAATTTTGACCCAAATACAAACCACATACGGGTAACTTCGTAACAAAGGAGTGTCTTTAACTTTTAGACATAAGACATAAGACATTTATTTCCATATTATTTGCACAAAAATGTTATCGGTCTGTGCACTCGGCGCAGCCGGTATCGCAGAAATTAAATCTCTTAACTACATATGTATTTTCTTGTAATCGACTCGTATAGCTTTGCTGTTCATATTTCATATGCTACGATCGAAATTCGAGACAATAATAGGGGGACTTGCAATGAAACGGACGCGTTATGGAACAGACACTATTATCTCTTTAAAAAATCTGAACAAACATATTTTTTTGGTCATTGGCAACACTGATGACCATAGATAATGCAGCATATGGTCATCAGTGTTGCCAATAACCAAAAAGCGCTTTCCCCCTAATATACGCGAAGTGTAGATGTAGAATGACACTATGGGTAAATACATGTAACTGTAATGAAAGTGACGTTTCACCGTCTGTTTATTTACATATGATCCAAGTGTAAGTGTTACACTGCATCTGTATTATTTTGATATCTAGCCATAATAACAGAAACAATGCATAATGAATAAATAAACATGCGAATAATTAGTTTCACTTCAGTCACTTTCATTACGAACTTGCATGGAATTGCCCATTTGATTTCTTAGATTCTATGGCGTCTCTTCAACATACTAAAAATCGAGAATAGTAATACACAAAACTACTCGACTTTTAGTAGCGTATGTTGGAACTTGGAAATTAGCTAAAAAATGTCCCTATGAGATTTGTCTTACACCAAACTTCAATTCAATGACACTGGGCCAATGTATCCACACGATCATACAGGGTGCTTGCGAGAGATTTTAATGCTGTATTCCTGACCATATTTAGAGTCTTTAATTTTATAAAAAATTGCCTGGACTCGGGTGGGAGAGAGATAATCAACTTTTCTTCGAAATAAGTTTTTCGACGTAACTTGTCGTAAAACTGCTTTTTGATTAGAATGTTACCACAATGTGTTCTAATATTGCCACATCTTTTACCTGACGATCAAAATATAAGAATAGACCGAATCAACCTGTCACTAAAATTAAAATAATTAATATAACATTTTGACAAAGTACTGACAATTAAAATAATAAATAAAACATATCGACAAATTAATGATAAAAAGTAGGTACTGGAAATGTTAAAAAGTATTCCAAAAATACAAAAAAAAACATGACATGTATCATTCGGTTGCATAATATGTTTTATTTATTTGGACGTCTAGAACGCATATTTAAATATTCTCGCAATGCTCGCGAGCACCCTGTATATATTATTAGATATTACATTAACACTACATGTATGTTATACACTACGCCTTTTTATACTCGATCCGTTCGACCTTAACCTCGTCGCCAAGCAATTTGTAGACGTATGTGACCACGGTTGAGCTTTGGATGTCCATCAGCACAAATGACGGCGTTGGGTTCCTGTAGCAACCAAATTATAAATAATTAATTATACCTAACGTAAGACTCAAACATATTAAAATATTATCGAAGCGGGTTACTATTTAAGTCGATGATTGCTCGATATGTTTCGACCCATTAAGAGGGTCTTCGTCCGGAGCACCCTTGGTCAAAGCTTCACGTTTACTCACCGACTTAAATCCGCAATCATCGACGTAAATAACCCGGTTCGATAATATTTTTATATATATATTGGCGTCTCCTCTGTTATTATAATAAGAGTAGGGTTTAGGGTCCAATGAATGAGACAATTACCAACTTCGTATTTGAGCACTGGTTTATTCTTCACCAATTCGCGATATTCAAACATCAATCTTAAAATAACACGGCGTATAAGACTACGTCTGCAACTGACCATTTCGATGACAAGAATGCCCCCACCGACCATCAGTCAGGTTACTTATAGGACTTAGAGGGTCCGGGCGGGTGCAGGTGGCGTGACGTCATAGTGGCGTGATCGCCTGATCGGTCAGGTCAGGTGCAGCTGTTATTTTTGTACATTGATTACTATTGGATATTTTTCACATTTTAGATTCTACATGATGACGCCGCCGTCATATAATTACTAATTACTACTACTATATCGTCAGGGATAGTACAATACCCGCGTATCATGTGACGTGTCAATAAGATTCTTATTTCAAACATATTTCTATGGAATCTAATCTTTCTCTACATGTATTAGTTACACGGTAATTGCGCTATCCCCGACGATATAATAATTAATTACTACAATTGCAAGTGGCATTAAATAAATATTTTATTTTTATATACTGATCTTGCTTTTTAGCTAACAAAAGCTTGTAATTTGTAATACCAAGCGGAAGTCTTTATCCAATTAATGGTGTTAAAACGCGATTTCCATTTCGAGTATTACAATTTACAATCACTTGAGCAACGGGCCCATGACCATTTACGTTAGTATGATTGAAAACGGGGTATTTGTCATGGTTAGATACTCCGGACACTCACCGTGTGGTGACGGCAGTAAGAATACATTTGTCACCACCCCAACTCCTTCTGCGGGTGTCGTAAGAGCCGACTAAGGGATTGAAGTGTCACTGACCATTATTTGATAAGAGATTGATGATGGGCAGAAGCGTCATCATAGTAGACACATTACTGCGATCGCCAATCCGCTTGCTCAGCGTGGCGATTATGGGCATCTACCTCCTAATAATGCGTCTATATGCATAGTTAATAGGAGAGGCCTACGTCCAGCAGTGGACTATCATAGGCTGATGATGTATGATGATGATGATGATGTATGATGTAACCTCAACCTAAATGAGCTACAAGTACATTAATTATGTGCCAAAAACGAATATGGCAGGGCGAGGCTAAATAAATATGGACAACCGATCGCAGGAATGCCTTAGTCGACTCTTCCCATGGGAAGAGTTAGGGTGGTGACAAATCGCTGGCTGTGTGACTCAACCGCGTATCATGGCGAACGAGGTTGTGTCATACAAATATATTTCTGTACAAAATACATACATTTCACATACTATCCTCTGTTTGGTTTGGTGTTTAAAAAAAGGTAAACAATCATGCAGTCTTTTTATTGAAAAATGCATATAAAAATCCAAACAAAACAATGTAAATCACTGTATTTCCTTATTATATTATGTATATTCGCTAAAACTTATTTTTTTCTCGTAGTTTTCAATAAAAAGATACTGCAAGATTGTTTACCTCTTTTTAAACACCAAATCAAACAGAGTATAGGTTGAGTCATACATCCTGGACATACGAGGTCGAGTCCCACAACCATCGAAATATATTTACTGCCATCACCTTTCGGCTTAAATATAAGAACACAACAAAATGTAACTCTCAAAATACCTGAACAATGGATTATAAGCCCCAGTCGCAGACCCCGGGTTGATATAGAACTTGTTCTCATGCTCATAAGCCTCAAACCGATGTGTGTGTCCAGATATCAGAATGTCCACATCCAACTGCCGCTGAACTAGGGCTAGGGATTCCTCGTCGCCCCAGGGAACAACTTGATGTCCGTGGACTAGGCCGATGCGGAACTGCCCGACAGTTATCACTTTCTGCTCTGGGTAGGTGGAGTTCTGGAAGATTAAATGTAAACGTTAGTATGGCTCTTCTAAACAAAATAAGTACAATATCGCCACTGTAATTACTGACCCTCGTAATTGCAACACGCGCCTGGGCTGTGCATAAATCACGAGAGGATCTATGGGGGAGGCGGTTCACGAAAACATCACGAAAGCCCAGGACTTCGTTGAGGGGGTTCTATTCTTATACACCGTGTTTTTTTTTTTAAATTCCCTTAAATTTAACAGGCTGCTTGGTACATTAATTGGAGCTACCTATGTACCAGGTAGCTTTTAGTCGAAATCGGAAAAAAAAAATTTTTGGTTTCTTAGAAAAATTTATTATTTTTAACCTCAATAAGCTGCCCTTCAATTTAACGGAAGTCAATAAAAACATGGTGTATAAAGGTCAAGATCTGTGTTTATACAGGAAAAATGGCATTCTATAACATGATCTTTTTGCATGCCCCCTTGTGATATATATATTTTTTTTATTTGAAATAGGCTTACTCATGGCCACAGACTAGCCAAGGGCAGAGACGTGGCCAACGATCGAGTGAGCTTGCCCAGAAGGTGCTTATTCACCATTCCTTGAAGGTTGACGGGGTTTGTGATAAAATAGCCCATCATGTGGTAATGAAGCTTGAATACATTGGTTACCTGTTTAAATAGTAAACACATTCACTGCCACCAAACCTTTGCACATATGCTTTCATTCATTTTCTTACAAAGTTCCTAGGCAGTTCCATTGCAGCAAGTGTGTTATCCCCTTATTCATAAACATCTCATAACTTTACCTTTGTCCCTTTCACTTTTATAGACAAATTGATAAGACCAGAAGGGACAAACAATAGCGGCTTGCTAAGTTAGGAGATGTAAAATTAATTACTCTTTAAATGTTAACCTTTTGACCGCCACATGGCGAAGGAATATGCCGAGCTCCAGACGCCACGCATACACGATTATTTAAGCGAAATTGAACTTTACGACGTACTGCGGAAGTTCCTACTAGGGAGTGCAACCCGGGTACCCGATAGTATTTGGGGTCGGGTAAAACCCGGATTTTCATCTCATACCCGGGTTTTACCCGAAACAAAAAAATATATTAAAAAATGTAAAAATTAAGTAAAATTTATGTGTTATGGCACTTATAACTATTTCTATTATCATCGAATAAATAGCCCTCACTTGTTTTACACTTAAATCGCGAAACTTTATATTTTTAAATGCATATCGAACGGGTCAGACATTTCATTTCAACCCATTTGTTTTCGCGGTGGGCAACCGCTCAGGTACCGATAAGAAGATAACAACAACGACCAATGCACATGTTACTAGTTCTACGCCCCTTAGGCCGTAGGTTTTCTGGCCGGCGACCGGCGAACGACGCGTGTCCGCCGCCGACAACGTTCGAATGTTTTGTTCGCGAATGTTTAAGGGTGGTTACTCTGACACGTCGTCGGTTACCCGCTGCTGGCGACGTGTCAGAAAAACCACCCTCAAACATTCGCGAACAAAACATTCGAACGTCGTCGGCGGCGGACACGCGTCGTTCGCCGGTCGCCGGCCAGAAAACCCACGGCCTTACCCCTCACCCCGGCTGTGGCATTAGTTTGTTAATAATTTGCATTTGCACCTGCAGTCGGTGAGGTTGAGACAGACGACGCGAAGACACATTTTCCTATATGTGCCACGCTAATAATAAAACGTGACTTTGGCGAGTGAAATTACATCAAGGAAATAATTCCGTTTCCGTCGAGTGTTAAACGGTTTTTGTAACAACTATAGAATACATAGAATATCGAAAGAGAGGACATGAACAATCCGGCATATGGCTACAATTAAATACTTTATAGAGGATTTTAACGTTAATAATTTTGACTAATCTTACGGCCTGTTTCACAATCTCCAGTCAAAGCTATCTGTCAGATAAAAAATAACACTATCTCTTTCTTTCACCTGGAAAAATAAAGAGAGCGTGTTATTTTATCTGACAGATAGCTTTAACTGGAGATTGTGTAACAGGCCCTTAATAACTTAGGGACTTAAAGTGTGCGCCGATAGAAAAATCATCGGCGGCGGTGTCCGATGAACTATTGACCGGCGGCTACAGCGTGCTCGGCGTGAAATCGGACTGATTTTGATACAAAGTTGCCACTCAGAAATGTTGTTTGTTCAAACGTGAGTTGACATCATCATCTCAGCTATAAGACGTTCAATGTTGAACATCAGTCTCCCCTGTTGCATCCAGATACTCCAGCCTTGCAACCTTCATACCGTCGCATCCATCTTGTGGGTGGAAATCCTACGCTGCAAAACCGTAGTCTGCTTACGAGCACGTTTCGACCCCATCGGCTCCTGCTCTCCTGTGGCCAATGCGGCCTGCCTATTACTATTTCAGCATAATCTGGATAGCTATGTCGGTGACTTGGGACTTTGAGTTTTGAGATGTATCCGAGAGTGAGTGACCCACGTTTCAGCACGTGCAGTCGTGGTCATCACTGGTAATGGTAACCAACATTGATTCAACGTCGACATACCGATGGTCATCACTGATGACCCAATCAGCACCCACATCTCCACCGAATTGAAGGCTTTTTCATCGTCCACAAACACTTAGTGGCAAATTATACTCTTCTATCTTTTGCATGATTTGCCGCAGCGTAAGGACACATCCATATCTCCGTCTATGGCTCCATAGACACTATATATGGTCCCTTCGTAATCCATTATATTCAGGAGGCTAGAAGTCATCAAATATGCGTTTCGAAAAGGTTCGTGATGATCGTTGAAAACAGTTTATAATCATGACTAACTGAGAGATGGGTTTGTAGTTCTTCAATCGGCTGTTATCACCTTTTTTGAAGAACAGCACCAGATCGGCTCTTTTCCATGACTTTCATGCTTCGGGCGTTTTGCTCTCGAACAAATTATAGTGGCTCATATGTCTATTAGTGACTGATCTTTTTTTTTTGATTATTGTGATTTCCTGAGATTTTTTTATATACAAGTTGTGAATTTTGTTAATTTCGTATTTGCAATTATTATTTTCACAAATAAATCTAAATTCTGTTAGTCAAAAGATCATTTCAATAATAATTACCTTTCAAAACATATAAATAAATACTTTATGCTATTTTGATCGAAGACCGGGTAGTACCCGGGTACCCGGGTATTAAAACGCAAAGTCGGGTAATACCCGGGTACCAAAAATGGCCGGGTATTGCATTCCCTAGTTCCTACTGTATTGGCGTAGCTGTCGGCCAGTGCCGTCATTGTCGTTGTAGTCACGATTTTCCGTTTTCGTCTGTGGCCGACTGAGGCGGTCAAAAAGTTAATATGAATGTGTCTCACCTCATCAAAATCGCCTCTAACCACATGAACATCACTGGCCAAGGTCTTCAAGTAGTCATATGACTCCTTCGTGCAAAGGTTACCGGTGCACAAGATATGTTGTATGCGGCCGGGCAGTAGTAGCTTCTTAAACTTAGGTGGCAAGCTGCCAGTGCGGTGGGGGATGTGTAAATCTCCGAGAACAAGTACCAACTGGAATATTGATTAAAATATTGTTCAATTTTGAATGTAAGTTTATTTGCCACATTCTTATGGTACTAATATAGGTATATGAATTCTTTATTGTCACAATACAGTATTTTACACAATCATGTTATAATAGAGAGCTTTTCAGTCGAGTACCGTGTTAAGTAAGGTACGAGATTGAAAAGCTTGATTATAACACTATTGTGTACAATACTTTTTCTACGAGGCAATAAAAATATCTTAAAACAACTGTTTTACTGTTCTATAGATGTGTACATCAATAAATAAAGATTATTCAAGAATCTTCGTATATTGCAATGTATTCTATGCATTTGCAAAGGACAGGTAAGCCCTTACATTTACAACTAGGGTTATAACTTTGTCTTATTAAAATATTTCAAATTCGTGCTTCCGGTTGACAATTCCGCCCACAAATTTGTTATGGAATCCTCACATAACTTTGATTGTTATGCACAAAGCAAACATGACATATGAAACATCAAATGTTACGGCAGCGAATATTACTAATTCATCAGTAAATCAGGAAAGTTGCACGGAATTCGCTCAGATCAGGAGGAATTAAAGAAAAACACGAATCTGATAGAAAACCTCATAAACGTGAACTTACCATTTTAATAACTTAGAATCGGTCTTAAACACACCCTTAAATGAAAATTATACTTAGCTAGCTATGAAAATAAATGAGTAATATCAATATTCCAATTAATAACACCGAAAACTAAATTATCAGAACTTGATGTGTATTTGACAGTTCAGCGTTTCGTTCGTCAGCTGTGCCGATAGTATATAAAAATTCAAAGAAAGTGTACGTTGTTACTTATTACACTTATGCGATAACTCATACGTAATGTTATGATTTTGGTCTACACTAAAATAAGTTAATCATATTTATATTATTTATTTGCTTGAAATAAAGAGTCAAGAATTGGAATTTGTAAACAATAATTAAGAAAATGTTAATTGTCTATTCCTCTAATGTTGCTATAGTTGAAGAAATACCATTAAGTAATGGGTATAAATTAATTAGACTTGACTGATTTAGGTAATTCGATGTTATTACGAAAATTAATTATTTTTGATATTTGATATATTTTGAACTTCCCTTTTTTGATTTACGCACTGAATGCAGCTGAATCAAATATCGAAGGTATCATATAAATCTCAATGTAATAACAATTACCAATAGATACAAAATTTATGTAGGGTTTGGATTTTGTAGCTGTTTCGTAAATAACAAGACTCGGTGCCTCTATTTGTGTTCAAATAATCTACAAATGGGGAGTCATCAAATAGTGAATGGCAATAAAAGCGACTTCTCTTTCCGCTCTATTGTTTATGGATAGTTGACCTGCCTGCGCGAGAAAGAAAAATTTCATGGTGTTGTGGGTGACACATATACGTAGAAAAAGTTTAGAGTAAGAACATTGGCACCAACTGCAGGGAAATGGAATCAATGGAATATGAGCTCGCCAGAAACCTCACTCTGTTGTTTTTCGTGGAACGCCTGCTCGATAAAGGCGAGCCGAGAACGTTGCACGATCTGTCCTGTCAGTTTGGTGCCAAGGGGTTCACTAAGGAGATGCGTCAGATCGCTGGCGGGTCACAGTCGGGGCTAAAGAAGTTCCTGGCTCAGTACCCGGCGTTGTTCAACATAGACGGGGACTATGTCGATATCAACACGTTCCAGAAGCATCTGAGCGGGGCTGGCGCGGGATCCAACAACGACTACATCGAGGAAGCTAAGGAGTACTTCGCGAGCAAGATGATCCAGTACGGAGAGGGCACGGAGGTGCCCATCAAGAGTCTGCTCGGACACCGCTCGCAGGCGTCGCCGCAGGTACGTCACATCTCAGGGCAGCGCATCAAGGAGTTCAAAGACTTCTTGCTCAAGCACCCTGACACCTTCCAGATTATCGAGGATAACGTCGTTCTAGTCAGTGAGAACCACAGGCGCGGAAATACTTGTAGCAACTCTGAGCAATTTCACAACTTACCCGTTGCTCATATAAACACAGACACCGCACAACAGTTGCTTGACTATGTTGCTCAATGTATTGAAGCTAAAGGTCCAGTCATGGTTGACCAACTGTTTCACCTTATTGTATCAAGGTTCCCACAAGAATACTGGTATCAAGTATTCAAATCGCCGGCAGACTTAAATGCCTTTTTGAAACTGTTTTCTGATAGCTTCCATGTGCAATCCAACCTTGTCACATTAATAAGCAAACCAAAAATACCTGTAATGTATCTAAATGCAAAAGCAAAATCAAAGACTGAATCACCAAAGCCTTTGGCTGAGGAGAAGCCTGTATCCCCCGCTCCGCCTACTGTAGTGAGTCCGACCCCTTCTGACGGCCACCAGAGCCCTGCAAATAGAATACTCAGCCCTGTTGAATCTCCCCGAGGTCCTCAAGCTAATATTGCTAATCAAACTTTAAAGCAAAGGATAAATTCTATTGTTATTAAGAATTTAGCAGAAAATATGGTGCGAGACAGAGTGAACAACCACTTAAATGCTCGCAGTTCAGAAGAAACTAATGGTACTCCAAGCATAAGAAGTAATCTGATGGGTGAAGCTTGGAGGCAGAAAGTTCTTCAATGTACCACAGTTATAGCTAGTGTGCGAGAATGTGCTGCTTTGATTGACAGTATTATGAATCCCAAACGCACCACAAAAAGTATTGTTTCCTTTGACTGTGAAGGCATCAATTTGGGGCTAAAAGGTGTATTGACTCTCTGTCAAATTGCCACTATAAATGGTGAAGTATACATTCTAGATATTATGGCCTGTCCAGGTATGGTTGTAGAGGGTAAAATCAAGGATCTTTTGGAAAGTGAAAATGTAATCAAAATTATACATGACTGCAGGAATGACTCAGTCAATTTACACAATCAATTTGAGATCACTTTGAAGAATGTTTTTGATACACAGGCAGCTCACGCAGTGTTGCAATTGCAACAACAATGTGTTCCCGTTTACAAAGTTAAGAATCTGTCTCTGAATGCTCTGTGTGAACTTTACAATGCTCCGATGAACCCAATGAAGGAACAATTGAAGAATGTTTACCGCAGAGATCAGCGCTATTGGGCTAGGCGTCCCCTATCCAAAGACATGATTATCTATGCTGCTTCTGATGTTTTATCCCTTGTAAACCCAGCTATTTACGCATACATGTCCTCAAATATCCGACCAGACAACCAACAGCTATTTGAAGAATTAAGCAATGAGCAGGTTTTCATGCATATTCAACCTACAGAAGTTAAATTGAGGAAAAGGCAAAGGAAAATCAATACAGAAGTTGGTGAGTTGAAACAAAAACTTGCCGAGACGACCAAGAATATTGTTCTCAGTAACCGAGAAATCAGATTATTAAGATATTTAGAACTTACTGAGGAAGAGAAAGAGAAACTAAAAGGTTGTCATAAAATATCTAAAAAGCTGGAGAAACTGGAAGCCATTGGGCAGGAAAAAGATTCAGATTCTGAAGATGATGAAAGAGAGAATGAAATGGCTAGTCTAGAGTCTAACCCTTCTGATTCTATCTCATCTCCTCACTCCACTCAGCCTCCCAGCCTAACAGAGTCCATGCAAATGATGGACGAAATTTTATCAGATACAAACATGGACAAGGTCGAAAAGATTAATCGCTTGGAGGCGATCTTATCTGCCGTAGCGCCGCTGAGTGGCGAGTTAGAGGACAAATTCTCTCAAACAATGGAACAAACACTGCCACTGCTCAAGAATAAAGACTGGTCCAATCTTAGCCAGATCTTAAACATTGGAGAGCCAGATAGGAAGAATTGTTCATGTAGATGCCATAACTCCACTTTTGATGACAAATGCAATGATCTCAATCAGACTAAGAAGGCGGAGGTAGGCTCCCAGACCCTCAGCACTGGAGACATCGTCATCACAAGGATCCATTTCAGGGAAGAGGATAAGGTAAACGAGAGAATCCTGGACGCATCCCCGGTTAGCAAGCGAGGCATCAACATGTCTTGATAGCGCAGCACTTCCATGTAGCTTGTGTTGATTTTTTTCTTGTGATCATGTCAATTTTGTACGTAGTTGTTTAAGTTTGAAAGTTATTTATGGTGTAGCCGCGCTAGCGGTGTGCGAGATAGAATAAATTAAGTATAGTTGTGGGTCGCGTCGCGCGAGCGATCGCCTACGCTGAATGCTCATTTGAGCGAAGAACGTGCATTCGAATAAATGCAACAGTAATTCGCATAATAGAACAGCTACTTATCGCCTCATCTCCATCTCGGATGGACGCTACCTTTTTATATTTCTTTATTTATGCTGGCTATTGCCCATTAAGAACCGAACTTATATGTGATAGATTTCAAGGCCTTTCGTTTCGAGCTATTTAAATTGTAAATAAGATCAAATTTCACGATGCGTCAGCACGATATGATGGATCACTGATATAGATCGATATGTACATACACGTTATTTATTATTACATCTTTACCTAATGTTTTCTTAGTAGCTTTGTTGTTAATGAAATCTATATCAAAAATGGCAATAATAGTTATACAATAAAGCCCTTTATTGTATTATACTTCGAAATACTGTTTAGATTTAAGTATTTTAACCGTGTTTAAATATAACGAAGAGGTTTAGGGATTAGTGTTATTGAAGGAGATTTTATATCGTAGTGCGGAGAGTGGTGCTTGGAAAAACTTAATTTTAATAATTAGAAGCAGACGCGCAATGGCGCATGTAGGTAGATATTGTAGATATTCACAATTAATTTATGTGAGGACTGAAGTAGATATCAACTTTGTTTAAAGTAGGTAATTCTTTGTGCCTTCGAGTCATATCCAACGATTGCCTTGTGAATTTTTACGTACTTTTTATACCTCAATATTAATGTAACACAAGTTTCGAGCAAGACACTAACTAGTATATGTGATACGAAATTTTTAAAGCAAATAAGATGTTTTTAAATCTGTAGTTAATGTAGAAGATTTTGATCTATTGTACTCTGGTATATTATAATGCTTTCTATACCTTTTACGGGATAACATAAACAGATGTAATCAAATGAATTAAGCATGTTAAATTGTTTCGAATAGTTTATTTTTGTTGCTAAAAGTTGAATGCTAAGTGATATTTTATGCTTACTGCTTTGTAGCGCAATTTTTTTTTGTATTTTACACCCTCCATGTATTATAATAATCAGTATTGTTTCCAAAATCGTAGGAGCATAGAAATATTCTTAGGTTCGTATTATTTTGCATTTACTAAGATTGTGCGACGATTTTAAAGAAACATGAAATCAATTATTGTTAGGTACTTTGTACTTGCATATCAAAATTTATTCGTTAAATTATTTTTCGGCCATAATATATAATTGCATAATAACTAAATTTTATTATTAATGTTTAGGCCATAATGAAATCACATTATTTATTCCAAGAGTCACTTATGTCATTTTATTCATACGTTGTGCCTTAGACTCAGCACAATTTAGAAAAATATAGATTTACATACAAACTTACATTTTTGTATCGTTTCGTAAGGTTTTTTCAGTGCCACTAAATATTTTAATAAGTTTGTTAGTCAACTTAAGCCTAACAGTCTCCCATTTCTAACAAATAAATTGTTAAGAATATTGTATTTGTTACAGAGTTGTGTTAACTTACAGTTTCTGTAATCGTGGCAAATTCGAGTTTACTAATTTGCACACTGTTCATGTTTATAATAAATAAAAAAGTTGTAACATAACGATGTTGTATTATTCAAATTGTACTGAACCGAAATCTTTCGCTAAAATTGATTGAAGGTTTGTGAAATTTCATAGTAATTCTTTAAGTACCTAGGTATATAATGTTGAGTCTTTCAAGCGTGGTTGGTGTCACTTTACATCCGTGGTAGTAAAAAAATAAATTATTTTTGAACTACCCCAACAATTTTACCTAAGCTTTCGATTTTGTTACCTACCACTGAATAGGAGTCGAGAAGTGTATAGTTGCCGATTTCTAAGAATGAACTTTTAACAATTATAGATTAAACCTTATTAGTATGAGGGTAAGACTCACCATTTTTCCGATAGTCTTAACGCTATGTATATAAGGCTCATTTCGAACTATACATCAATCCGCAACTATACATTACAACTGAAAACATACCTAAATACGATATGAACCACGCAAATGGCCCAAATCCTCCCAATAGCAAATCTTTGTATACCTATACCAACGAAAACAATCTCATTTTTATGTAGATATCTTGATAAGGAGTTTACCCACATGTTAAACCTAGTTATTCACTAGTCGCATATACTAGTTTGGTGAAATAGACTAGTATAAGTTGACCCCCAGTTTCATATTATATTATAATATACACCAGTGAACGCATATATGCATAGTTCCATGGAAT
>JALPQI010011970.1:0-45230 GCA_025490895.1 Thaumatotibia leucotreta
TAGGCCTGCAAAGTATTTTTTTTTAATTTTGACAACATTGTAATTTTTTTTCTGTTTATGTTTGAGAAAAGCGCTAGGTATACATGCCTCGGCGTGAAAACGGATTACCTATCCGTTATATACCAACTTAGCCGGAAATCCTCATTTTCCCGGCCTCTGATGTAATGTACTATTCCGATACAATTTATTCGTAAAAGGTGACATGAGTAAGTAAATAAGTCCTCCCAATCCCAACACAGTCAACTATTTGCTTACCGGGCGGCTCCATCTTCTACATGAGAGCCATGTTATGTTTATGTAATAAATAATTTAGATTTTTTTTTGGAAAAAAAACAGATAAATATCTTGGGCCATCGATAAATAAATAAACAGTTAAAATTTGAACTGTTTTTCGACCTATCGTCGGGGATAGTGCGATACCGCGTAACTAACAAATACAATTAGGGAACTCTATCTGTTTTGGTAGTTACGCGGTATTGCTCTATCCCCGATGCTAAAAATCACATTCTATTCGTTTCATAACCTCATTAATCAATACAACGCAATATTTAAAAAAAATATCTGTCACAAAAAGACGGCCAAATCATTTATCAAAAATATCGTAATATGCAAATCATCGGAACTCGCATGGTGACTCTCAGCCAAAGATTCGAAATAAATATGCATCATGAATTTATTTTACAGCACGAGTGGGTGGTCTCGCAACAATGAAATACACTTTATTACGGTGCGGTATCACTCTTTGCAATCTTGGTCCCTTTAAAAGTTGAATAACTTACATGCAGTATTTATTTTGGAAAAAAATGTCCTTGTTTGAGATGAGGACGTTGAACTAAAAAAATGGTGGCTTAGGGTCATTCAGAATAAAAAGGGTTCTGTCGCTTTAATTATGAATAACTCATAATCGGAATAAAATTGGTGTCATTTTTGACAATAATATGAACACATTGACTAAATGATTAATCTAATAGGTAAATAAAATAAAATAATCACTGATCTTATTAATTTCTTAATGGTTAGTTACATTTAATGTTAGTTAGTTACAGATTTGTAATAAAAAAACTCTTAAAGATAAATAAATCTAATTATGTAAAAAAGGATTTAAACCTAATTACCAATTTAGTTATTTCCAACCTACTGAATAAAAAATATTTATGACTTATAATGTGCCACTTGTATGCCGTGCATATTATAGATAAATTTCAAGTTGAAATTTTCAACGTAAAAACTATGATATTACGGACGAACACACTGTAATGTTCAGATTTAGAAACTTTACACTTCAAAAACCGCTCACGTCACAAACAAAGCGGGTTCAAAGTATTGAGGTTACGAACTTCTTCAAAAACATTGTGCAAATTACGAAGTGCTCATTTACACTGAAAAGAAGTAAATCTTGTCTGTAATGCTACAATTACCTCGCTTTTCCCCGAATGCAAGTCTTACGCGAGCTTATGTGAACATTACTCAATTTTGGCCACTTAAAACTGTTAAAACCGGTAGCGTGTCATGTCATGTCACGTCGGAAGTCTGATTGCGAATTATGCGTAACACGTCACGTATTACGTCGATTACGCGTAGTGCTGTGTTGCACGACGAATTTGCTGTCACTCAAGTGTATAATCCTTATGTAGATGCGACTTTACCCAATTGTAAAACATTGTTTTGTGTTTCTATGCGATTTTTTTACGCGTTTTATTGTTCATTACCATCACAACTTTATTTTCCGTTTTATAATAAAGCAAACGAGACGATTATGCCGGAATAGCAGACAAACATGCGTCTGCTACAAGATAACCGAAAATGACCGATAACCGAATCTACTATTTATACGCAGTTCATCAATAATTTGGGAATGGTAATGACTTGATTGGTGCGACAGAATAATCGCATAGAACTACCCTGTTACCCACATGTCTCACCTATACTCGTAAGTAATCATCTATCAACACTGTAGATTCTAGTGATGCTAGATTGACATGTTTGTTTGATAATTATGGCATGACGTATGATCGTATGGCGTTTTGACGCGCGTTAGTCGACATATTATGATGCACCAGTCTATGTATTTTGAATTTGTCAATTTTGTCATATCGAGAGATTCGAGAGTCAACTTTTTACCGCCAATTTGATTTTATTCGCTCTACCATTAGATACTCTGTTCAAATCTGGAGTTATCAATAGGTAAATCGTGTTCATATTAACACATGCTTTCTGCGTATTCGCGTTAATAATTTGAAATTACGAGTACAACCCACAAACCAATAATTTTACCACGACCGACGTTTAAACATCGTTTCACATGTTTGCGTTGATGTTATTCAAAAAGTTGATTTTTCCAACATAGTATACCCAACTAGCAAAACAGTCATATAACATCGAGCTTACTCAGCTGATAAGTCGTATAAAAGTCATATAAACGCGAATTACACAGTACCTATCGTATAAAGCCAGCTTATACAGCAATATGTCGTATAAAAGTCATATAAACGCAAATTACACAGTAGCTGTCGTATAAAGCCAACTTATACAGCAATAGTATAATAGTCGTATAAGATGTCATATACACGTTTATACGACTTTCTTATATGACTTAAGAGTCATAGCAAAAACTTATATGGCTGACTTATGACTTGTGAGAAAAAGTCGAGTAAACGTAACGCAGTTGCTATTATATGACTATTGTGAATTAAGTCATATAACAGCTAATTATATATCTTGTTTTATAAAAGTATTTTATTCAGCATCTCGACATCTTTTATGACTAAAGAGTCATATAAGATTAATACTGAGTAAACTGCTTTTACATGACGCTTACTTGACTATTTGTCGAATAATTACATCTTATATGACCTATGCTCGAGTAAATGGAAAAATAATTGCTATTATAGAACTTTTTGGTTTCAGCTGTTACTTTTATATGATTAACGTATCTACCTGTAGGTGTCATGGCGCTTAAACCACTAAACTTGCTATATAAGAACTAATACGAAGCAGTTATATGATATGTTAATCGTATAAATGTCATATAGTAGTTTCCTTCGTTATAATTAAAAATATTTATTTAATTTATATTGTAATAACTAATAATTAAAGTGGCGCGTTCATTATTTACTACTAAATATAGTATACTTTATCAGTAAAGTGGTATTCGCAATACATTTTCACCATTAGGTAGAATTTATAATGCCAATTATAACATGGTCATATATTACTTAGATAGCTCTGTCAAAACATACTCAACGGCATTAAGTGATTTAATTTTGTTTACACCAGCTAGCACTAACAAAATTATATGCACGAGCAAGTTGTCAATCCGTCTTCTATTTAGTTTCTCTGGACACTTTTATTCCACAAATTTTGCATATAAGTAGCAATTATATGATCAATAGATAACTAACTCAACGGTTATATGGCTCTTATATGATTAAAAGTCATATAAAAGCTATATAAGTCGCTATTATACAGCTAGTTAGCTATAAAGTAGTCACGGCAATGATTATTATATGACTAATAAGTGATGGCAGTTTCAGTTAAATGGCTTTTATATGGCTAAAAAGCTGAGTAATATGGGCCCAAATCGCGTTATATAAACGTAATTATTACGTTTTTATGACCAATTTCATAAGCTAAAAGCCTGAATAAGTTACGTTTCTGCGACGATTATATGACGAAATTTTGCTAGTTGGGTAGGTAAGTAGTAACTACAGCCGCGTGGTGACGGCAGTAAGAATACATTTGTCACCACCCCAACTCCTCCTGCGGGTGTCGTAAGAGTCGATTAAGGGATTGAAGTATAACTGACCACTATTTGATAAAAGATTGATGATGGACAGCAGCGTCATCATAGTGGACACATTGCTGCGATCGCCAATTCGCTTGCCAGCGTGGCGATTATGGGCATTTACCTCCTAACGCGTTTATACACATAGTTAATAGGAGAGGCCTACGTCCAGCAGTGGACTATCATAGGCTGATGATGTGATAGTAGGTAACTATTTATAGAGCTATAGAAGTATAGGTAATAGACACACGAACTTCCCCTGTCAGTCTTGTGGCCAAGTTTGCCGCTCTCGCATTGTCTATTTAGTCACCAAAAGCGATGTCTTCAGGACATTTACACCAAAAATCGTCTGAAATAGCAAAGGCCAGTAATAGGTATTTAGCTATTTATAAATGACAAACTTTTTAACCGACTTCAAAAAAAGGAGGAGGTTCTCAATTCGACTGTATTTTTTTTTTGTATGTATGTTACCTGATATCTCCGAGAATCGTGAACCGATTTTAAAATTTATTTTTGTGATGGAACGTGTATTACCCCGAGATTCCATTCAGATCCCATTGGCACCAAGTTGGGGTGTGATGATGGGATCTTGGAGAAATCGAGGGATCTCTTCAAATTTTATAGGTACATGTATGGCGCTTATGGTAATTTTCATTCGTTTACAAAATTTTGTATTCAGAAAGTAGGATTTGAGGAAACCAATGATGGAAACAAATCTGGGATCTTGGAGAAATCGGTCGAAGTCAGTTTATTAAATTTTTAATTTGGTGATTATACCAAAACTCCTTTTGGCTAATTGCCATAAACAACAATAGAAGGCAGGATGTTTTCTCGTTTCCGCGTCAGTGCTCAATGCTGGCGGATCTTGAAATCATGTGGAAAATCAGGAAACTGGTAAACAATAAACATCCTTACCTATTCGGTTATTTGCATTTCCGGTTTTCTAATGCACTTCTTCCTGCAATGTTCCCATTCGGATAGTAGTTAAGATAACTTTTCCAGTATCGACAAAAAAGGAAGCTCAACATCGAAAATAATATACACAGTTCTTTGTTTTTCGGTCTGTATCTGGACACCCATACAGGGCGCCCCAAAACTATGTAGGGAAAGCTTAAATATTGTATATAGAATATTTTGCACAAATGAGACTTAATATTTTAAAATAATAATAGTAATTCTGCATTCACATATTTTCTCAAAATTACTTACTTCGTCTGGGAATCGAACCGACTCGAATCAGAAAATATAAACACCTCCTGTTTTTATATTAAAGAAATTATTATTCTAACGTAACATAGAACATAGCATCTTAAAATAAAGTAATAGGGTAAAATGACAAGATTTTATAATTGAAATAGCAAGAAAATTATTTATATTTCATATAAGTATATGTCCGCTGGATGTGGGTGGCACAGGACCGGTCATTGTAGCAATTTTTGGGGGAAGCCTATGTTCAGCAGTGGACGTCTTTCGGCTGATATGATGATGAAGACGATGATAATATTCATATAAAAAATATGAATGTAGTATGTATTACGGCCTAAAAATAAGATAAAGTATCTTTAGTTTATACCAAAACAGTCCATCAACAACTTTTACTTTCCCTTTATTATGTCCCGTAGTTTTGGTACACTAGGTATACCTAAACTCCAGGTACACCTATAATAAGTGTACCTCTGCCCTTGAAGACTATCAGCTTCATCTGCCCATTGATTGTAAAGCTCTGTGATTAATTATTCCAATGAATGAACCCGTTACCTCAAGGTCCATTGGCCAACTCGTGCTGATCTGAGATACAAAGATCTATTGTGGGCACAAATTGGATTGCCGTGTCAAGGTGTCAAATCATTAGCTGGATGTATTTAGTTTAATTCGTAGGTCAGGCGGATGAATTAATCCTATAAGGTTAATAATTATTAGAACTGTCGCGAGTAGTGCCCGTAGAAACACTAAAGGTCTGTCGAAGCAAGTGATTCTGTCAATATATAATTATGTACCTATATATCATGTATGTGGGTAGTTGAAGATGTAGGGTAGGTTGGAACGGTATGAGAAAAGAATAAATCAGTATTGGATTAACTATGGTGGTTTCATACTTTACAGGTTCTGTAAGACTATCGTTTCTAGAGTAGACTACAGTAGACTAATTTCGACTGTTGTCCACTATGCCATCGTCATATCAGCCGAAAGACGTCCACTGCTGAATATAGGCCTCCAAAGATTACCACATGACCGGTCCTGAGCCACCCGCATTCAGCGGAGTCCTTCGACGTTCACTAGGACAACCACAATAATTCCAATTCAGCGTGAATTATGTTTAGGTTTTTTCCTAGAAGTTTTTAATCCATTTACCGGAACCATTTACATATAATAGAATATTGATTTATAATTATAACAGCTTGGTAGATAGGTATAATAAAATTAAGTGTACCTAATCGAAGATATTTTAAATATTAGATGTCATATACCAAAGAAAAACGACCAAGATCACCTAATGTCCGAGGTGGGGATCGAACCCAGAACTCAGCTTTCGCGGCTGATGCCTGTTAATATTTAGTTAATAAATAAATTGATTTCTGTTTTGATTCTATTTAACTTTGGCCCACAATCGGGAGTTATTGGAAAACATTTAACTGTAGGTAACCCTGAAAGCTAAATTCATATCAAAATTAAAAAAAAAATCAAAACTGGCACGCCCAGACATCTAACGCGTCTTAATTTTAACTGATAATAAATTATATCGAAATCCATCCGCAGTAAGTATACACTAAGTACGGTCTAAAAGTTCTAAAACGCATATATTTATTGCATAATTATGCTAAATGATAACGAGGGTCGATTGCAAACAGTTCAAAAGTCACTACATGCTAATAAAAATGGCCATCCTTTACATTATAATATGATTTTGTAACTATACCATTCGTCAACAGAATAAAAAAAGGTAAACAAATATGGCTGACTTTCCATAGCATTTCACGTCTTTGACACATATCGTGAATCACGTTCGCAAGTATATTTTTACGTTAATATTAATAAATATCAATAATTTTAACTAAAATGTATGTGAACTTAAGGTAAAACATTTTAAGTTTTTAATAAAACCAATATTGTTTTAGAATTATAACTAACGCGAGACTCAAGCATGTTAAAATATTATCGAACTGGGTTATTCACGTATTTTAAGTCGATGATTGCTCAACATGTTTCGACCCATTAAGAGGGTGCTCCGGACGATCACCATTATTGTATTTAAAACCAATATTGTGTTCTAAAAGTGCGTGATTATCTGATTATGGAATAATGCAAGTTTTTAGGTTTGTTTACATATTTTTGAGATTCTACTGATAATTGGTATACCTATACTCTGTTTGGTTTGGTGTTTAAAAAAGGTAAACAATCTTGCAATATCTTTTTATTGAAAAATGCATAATATATAAAAATCCAAACTAGATAATTAATGAATCAAAAACGATGTAAATCACTGTACAGATGTAGTGAGAAATGACTTGCCTTCGGAAACGTTCGTCAACGTCATGCTGTTTCAGTCTATCTCACTGAGACAGTAATAGCTGTCATGCTACTTCAGTCAGACTCGGTGACACTGCCTGAAACAGTATGTGTTTACGAACGTTTCCGAAGGCAAGTAATTTCTCACTACACCTGTATTTCCTTGTTATATTATGTATATTTGCTAAAATTTATTTTCTACTCGTATTTTTAAATAAAAAGATACTGCAAGATTGTTTACCTTTTTATAAACACCAAACCAAACAGAGTATAATCATAATCACTTAACCCTTTACATTTGTAACGGTACCTAAACACTTAACTAATTAATTAGTCAGAATCTATGATAGCTTCATTAACTTTTGAACTACTTTTTCAATTCATTAAAAATTAGTTCTTATACAATTAACTTATACAATAATCATAATAACAATGAAATTATGATGTTGCAAATCTAAGCAGTGACACAATATAATTGTTACACTATTTTAAACCGTCAGTCATAGGAATAAAGATCATTGATCAAGTAATTTGACCGAGGCAGGTTTAGTCGCACAAAGGTCGAGATGAGGGTCAGTGACCCGACAGTTGGGTACATGTTTATGTACTACAGTTATGTAACATACAAACTGACCTTTTGCTAATAACTAGTATAGATAGACAGATTAATAATAAGAGGAGTATTTGTAGTATAATAATATATTTGTAGAAGAAACAAACACGCATACAAGTTGTCTCAACGAATAACTTGTGCAGCTTTGCAAGTGACTTTATAAACAATAAAGTCTTTGATAAATACATTTAAACAAAGGATATTTTATATAGGCGCCATCGGTATTTTTTTAATTATTTAGGTACTTCACTTAAGACTATTTTTACAGGTTTTAAAGCACTTGCTACGTTTCCGAAGAACATAATAATATTTATAGTTGTAATTACAAAAAGTGATTTCTTGATATTTAAATAGGTACTCCTCCCGAAAGCAATTACGAATTATTTCATGTAGGTATTCAAATTGAGTTAATAAAATATTACTTCATATTTATATTCTTTTCTCAGCCATAGTAAAGACATCAACGGGCGTAGAAGCGTTTGTATGACAAAAGCAAATATTACATTTGCTTTTATGACGAATCGAATGTCACTCGTAATAGTTATAATTATAATAGGTACACCGGCGGCCTGTTTCACTCTCCCCGGATATAAAATTCTTCACTATACTTTTCCCCAGGTATAAGAGAAGGACAGTCAACTTTTATCTGACAGGTTTACTAGTATTTTATTCGAGTTCCCTTGACTGTACACTACGTTTACAAGTGCTTTTTACATCTGTTCCTACAGTAGGTATGTAATTTAAAAATATTCCAATATTTAAGAACTTAAGTAATATTTAAGAGATCACTTGGGAGGTAAGTACGGAGGGCTTTTATGACTCGAGTTAATATTCCGCGTACCGACCGTTATGCATACAGTGTTTTTCATCACACTTGCCGACAAAAAAAATAAGTTTTAAGATAAAATATTAAATGACGTACTGACATTTCCATTACTCCCTAGGGAATTTCACTTTTCTATTACTCCCGCTACGCACGCAAGCAATGGCGCGCTTAGACAGCAAGTGTGACGAAAAATATAATATTTACTGCTGTATTTACCCGCAGCATCTAGCGGGCCAGCAAGGCGTAGGCGGTGGCAACTGACAGGTTACTAATTGTCTCCTGTTCGTTGCCGCCGCGATTTGGGCTCTACTTTTCACTTACGAAGGTGGAGTGGAGCCACTTTGTTGTACCAACATTAAAAAAAATTATAGACAACAATTCAGAACAATTTAATGTTCGTCACTGCAAACATGCGACAATATATTAACGACAGTTACATAATGTTGGATGACTTGTGCAAAAATGTAGCCGGATCTCGGACTAGAGAATACATTATAACTTAAAATATAAGTTCAAGGAAACACGTAACATAGATTAGACCTAATCGTGTAATATAGCATGTCTATGTTGCTGTATAAATTATTACACATCAGAATAAAACCTATCGTAACGCGTTGATAATACGTGTATAATGTGTACATATATTTGATGGCTCCTGTCGCTATTTATTTAATTTCGGATCCCGGCGAGGGCTTCTCTGGGTATTTACCACAAAAATATTTTCACCGCACCTATTCGAATACGGGTCTTTTCTTCCCTGCTAGGAGGGAACAAAGTGGCAATTTTCTGTTCAAGGACTTTCTATTGCCAGCCTAAAAATTACAATGAAAAATTTCTTCAGAATCGATTATTTGCATAAATATTAAATTTGTGATATATCATTTCTTTTTCTCATAGGTGGTGTGAAAAGCAGTATGTGTCACACGGTATCAAAATTATTTCGTCTTGGGTGTTAACGCTCGAATCCTTCATTACGCTCAGGATTCAATATACGCCTACGCCGGAAATATACCATTTTGATCCCTTATGACACAATCTACTATTGTTCTTCAATCATGATTGGGCATTTCTCCGAGCATTTCAACCGTCGTGAAATCGGTGGCAACATATTATTACACGATTTCCGTGGATATCTCATTTTTTTTTTGATATCTTAGTAGTTGTTAACTACGTCTATCAATATACTCGTATCCAAAAGTTCTTGCATCTCTCACGGGATTCGTGTGATAAGGCTGCCAGCGAAGTCACGGCGGTGATAGCTGATAGCTGGGCGAGTATCGCCGTGTCTCTTTTATTTACACGGGAGAGCCGTATCTTTCGTTCGTGTTTATAAATAGCCGATAGTTCATAGCTTAGTAACTCGCGGTGAGACCAATGCCTTATGCATTAATTATTTATATCGTCACTTAGTACACCGCAAGGCATAATTGAGCTTACCGTGGAACTAGGTCGATTTGTGTTAGAATGTCCCATAATATGATATACGGTATAACTCATATAAAATTAACACCTGGTATGTGTAGTTACATATCACCGATATATGTGAATAAATTAATAGCTACAGCCTGTGCTTTAACTGACCACGTGCATAGGTGTGCCGTAGGGTCCACACCAACCGAAGTTGAAGCGGTTTCTATTCTACCTAGCCCTCGTTCCTAGTTTCTAGTTTCATATCAGCCGAAAGACGTCCGCTGCTGCACATAGGCCTCCCCCAAAGATTGCCCCAACGACTGGTCCTGCGCCACCCGCATCCAGCGGACTCCGACCTTCACCAGGTCATCAGTCCACCTTGTTGGCGGCCTACCCACGCTACGCCTTCCTGGTACGTGGCCGCCACTCAAGAACGTTCCCGCCCCAACAGCCATCGGTTCTACGCGCGATGTGCCCCGACAGCCACTTCAGTTTAGCGATTCGGAGAGCAATTTCGGTTACTTTGGTTCTGCTGCGGATGGTCTGTTTTTTAATCCGATCACGCAGAGAGACTCCTAGCATAGCCCTCTCCATTGCCCTTTGGCCATGCCCATGTTGTTGCTGTTGTTTTATTCTGGCAACTCGACATCAAACGTGCCTATTTCGAGTCCCAACGCTGGCCCAGTACTTGTTGGGGACTTCACATACACAAGTATTTCTTCGCAGATGTAAGCAGATTTCTTCACGATGTTTTCCTTCACCGTAAAGCACTTGTGAATATCACCCGATCCCATGCCAGCATCCGTCCCCACACAAGTTCATACCAAACAGTGGCCTATCCCGCAAAACTTTACAAGCGTACAATTCTACAACATTGTATAAATTCCTATACAAATAGTTGTCAATTTTCTAGAATTGTATGTTTGTAAAGTTTTGTGGTATTGGTCCCATATTTTTTGCCAGAAACTTGTTCAGACACATGTGGTAGGCGTATAACCAGCACATGTGGAGTGGAGTATGTCATACTGTAGAGTACATTAACATGCACATTCGTGGCCAGATTCAACAAACCGGATTCGTGCGCCAGATACCATCGGTTTGCAATCGATTTGGACCATTTGGGTTTAATTACTACTTCGATGTGACCTTGTCATAGTATGACGTGATATGTAACGTGCTAATTATTATGTCAACGTGATCGACTAATTTAATGTTATTCGAAAATGAAGACAGTAATTTGCTACCTCTATATGATCAATTGATCACATTTATTTGATCATTGATCAAACGATTTGTGGAGTAGGTAAAGTTAAAGCGCAATGTACCTAAATGGAGTGTAAATGTAGGAAAAAAATTGTACTCAATATTATTTTTATACAGTGTGTGTCTTTGATAACGACATTGCTTTTAAATAACGATAGATTAAGGTGTTGTTAACCATTTTAGTAAAAGAATATAACAATTGCCTTTATTATTTAAGAGTAATTAATTTTTATAAAAATCTCGAGCAGCAATGTTATGCAAACATTTATTTGATGTTTCTGAGAGGAAAAGCTAGTTTCGATTTCATTTTAATTCGATCAAATCATTAAAGTAACTGCGAACTGTTGCCGACGTTAACTTATTTACTGAATTATCCATTAGTACTAGAAAATACTACAATTTAAAACATGCGAAATTTGGACTACACTACCACAACAAATTTACATCAACAATGTGTCTTACTGTCTTAGCCAGCACATTTTGAATCGTATTATTCACTAAACTGATATCAAAAATCACTGCACATACATTATCACTTCATAGAAATCACATTAGTTCAAACATTTTTTCCCCTCACTAGCTCGTAAAGTGCTCGTTTATCCTTTAATACGAACTTGTAAAAACGCATATTATTCACTTGTGTGGCAAAGTAAAGATCTTGGTTTTGGAATAACAAAACGTAAAATGCTCATGGAAATTGTTCCATATTAATGATAATTAAATAATTTGTTTGAGAATTTAGTGTAAAATACAAACCTTTATATAATATGATGATTTTAACATATAAATCCTAAAATTCCATAAGTAACAATTGTTTTAGTGAATGATGATAAGATGACTAGATGCAATCACAAAACGCAGAAAATGTCAACGTCAACATTGTCAAAGAATATTATAGGTTATAATCTTTATTTACCGACTCGAAGACGCATAAAAATAGTAAACTAAACAACTTTCAGGGTGTTCTGTTATAATTTTGTAAAAATAATGAATGAGAATGATTTAATAATGCATTGGCGTTGGTGTGCAACTACAGGAATGTGTTAAAATCGTGCTGCGTTTACTTTTTCGTGGTAAGTTTACTGCGACAAAATCTTGCATTAAATACATGATGCATTTGGAAAATTATTATCACTAACCCGATGATGATTGTAATGTGAACAAATAATTACCTTTTTTGAGTTTCCTCGCTATAGTGAGGGGAAAAGTTTTGTGTTACACACGGGTGCAAATGTATTTTACTTCTCGTATGTTAAAACACTCGCTGCTCAGAATTCTATTTTAGAACCACTCGCTTCGCTCGTGGTTCAACTATAGAATCCTTTCGCTTGCTCGTGTTTCAATTTCATACTCGCGGGTAAAATACAACTTTGCACCCTTGTATAACAAATAACTATTATTAAATTTATTACGAAAGTCTGTTGATCAACAAACTTGATATTATCTTGACACTTCAATTCAATCAATGTGAAGTTTTCAATCGGTACATAAACAAAACGATTCTCTGATTCAGCCTTCTTAGTTAACACAAAATTACCTAGCGCTTGATCGTCTCTATCGCACTTATAAGAAAGAATGACAAAGACGGAAAACTAAAATACGCTACTGAGGGATAGCCATTGGCAACTTGGCTAGGCACCCTGGGCTGTTAAGTCCTTTTCTTATGAACAAGGGTCATGATTTTTGACGGACTTGTCATCGAAAAGTGTCACCGACACGTAGGATGTAAATAACTAGGTAGGTAATTAATTGTAATTGTCAGGCTGTCACTAAGAGCGAGATTTCAATGAAATCATATGTCAATTGTTAGGTTTAATTTATTAGTTATTGTTATTACTGATACATTGCGTGCCGAATTAATTTGTATGAATAATTTTTTTTTTAATACTTTAACTAAATATGCTAATTTCAGTTCATTAAGACTTGTACTTTCACCCCTTAAAAGCAATGTCGTTATCAAAGACACACACTGTAGTTGTGACACTTGTGACATAGCGCTTGCGGTCGATTGGTAAAACGCACGGCTTCTCACGGCAATCACGGGTTCAATCCCCGGCTCGTACCAATGAGTTCTTCAACAACTTATGTACGAAATATCATTTGATATTCGCAAGTGCTTCACGAATCAAAACAAAATATCGTGAGAGAACCTGCATGCATCTGCGAAGAAATTCACGGGTGTGCTTGAAGTTCCCACAAATTAGGTACCTATTTAATTGGGCCAGCGAAACACGCAAAACGCGTGTTTAATATCGAGTTATTCATTTGTGGACGTTTTAAGTAAAACTTCCCACTTTGTTGCCGCTTCAACAGTCTAAGCGTCCTTAAGATCAGCGATAAAGTGGCAAGTTTTACTAAAAATGCTCACGTTTATTTTCATTTTAGTAATCTAAAATTGAAACAATCACACATTTCTGACCATTCACAAGTAAACTCGATTTGCGATTTCGGTCTCGCCCAGAAGCTAACACTTATACCATTTAAATACAAACCGACTAAATAAGGCGTACAATAATATACCTTTATGAATATTTATAGACTAGCGAACAGACGCAACATGTAATTCCGTACCAAAACTGCTTTCTAAGCTATCACGGAACCCGTGCGTAAAATACTGGAGTAACCGCTCTACTGGCAATTTATACACATTTTGCTTATAAGTCCAGGGTCTGGTGGCGAAAAAAGGAGTACATTCCTGCTGCCCGAGTTACTTGAGGAGGTAAAATAAGACCAGTAGGGTTTTTTTTTTATGAAATAAACAGTAAGTTCTTCAAAGAACGACATTTATTTTCTGAAATTTCTTAAAGCCTCCTAGGGGACTTAAATATTCTGAGTGCCAAAAGGTCAAAGGTAACCCTTATTATATGACCATCTTGTATATATAAAGAAAACGAGGACGATTTCAATTTCTATGGTTTCATTAGTTTAACACAGGGATCGGAACGGATACTGTTTTTTCCCTATACAAAAGAACGGTTCTAATTTCGTTATTTTTCTTTGTTCGGTATTTAAATTCTTTGTTTATGAAGTACTATAATTAAAAAATACGATGCTGTATAATAAGTATAAAACATTTTAAAATATTAGTCTTAAATTTCGAGGTTTTTTTAAAAAAAACCGGTTCCGAGCCGTTTAACATCACATCATCTAGATGTGTAGTGGTTCATATCGGCTGTCATTTTTGTTTTTACAGCACCTAGCCATGCATAAGTCCAGTATCAGGGGGAGGCAAGTGCCCCTATTGCCCCCCCCCCCCCCCCTGGTTCCTCGCCTGCGTTAGGCGAACGACGCTTTATGCGATATCTCCGTGTGAACCGATTTTTTTATCAAACCGGTATAGCCCCGAGATTGTTTATCATGGGATCTTGGAGAAATCGTTTCAAGTTCGTTTTTTTTATTGGTGATTATTCTACTGTCTGTGCCAGACTATAATCTGAAACTACTGTTTACGCAGTACTGCGGCAAACCCGTCTCTCCATAAGTCGCGGTTACACAACCGTCGAAAGTGAAACCCGAGATAATGTCGCATCCACACGCGACGCCGCACGTGTCCGTGGTGTGATGCTCTTATTTATTATGTCTGGTGAGAATATAATGTCGTTCCTGTGGATATAAATGTTTATTTGCGCTTTTGAACAATCAAGAATATGTACAAATAGCTTGATGTCTGGAGGCTTTCTGTACCCAATCCTTTGCGTCAAAACTGTCTTTGGTGCAGTAAATTCAATCAATCAATCAATCAATCAAATTTTATTGATAAAATACAATAATTTTACATGTCACATTGTTTACAACATTATTATTACATACATAAACAGAAAATAACATTATTATCCATACTAATATTTGAAAAAAAAAAAATAATAATAATAATAATAATTACATTTTGGCACATTATTATTTATGAGAAACTGTTATGTCAAGCTACTAACTACTAATTATATGTACACTAATATTGGGTGTATAATTATTTATACCTACACTAATATTGGGCTTTGGTAAGTAATCAGGTTATGTCGGGTTTACGAAAAAAGTCGTCAACAGAATACAGTACGTCTGTAATCAACTTTGTCTTCAGTTTAGTTTCGAAAGACCTACTACTATATCTATAAGTCGAGGGGCCGCACATAGTGTGCCACTAAGAGGGATAGACATAGTCACTTACTACTAAGAAGATACTTGTGTGTGTGGCACTTAGTGACGTATTCAACGCATTTGTCTGGCACTTACATTTAGCATCTAATGCACACACACACAAAAAATAGTGGCACAGTGATAAGGACGGACGATTATCGTTCCTTTTCACTTCCACTAGTAAAAAGTTTCATAAGACCATCCCTTTCGTTCTTGCTATTATTATAACGTTGTCAAATCCATATTAATCCTACATTCATGCTATAAGTAAACACAAGTTAAAGTCAATAATGATTATACTTTGTTTGGTTAGGTATTTAACTAAATGTAAACAATTAATATTTTTATTGAATAATGCATTTAAATATCCAAATTAAATCACTGTATTTTTATTGTTTTTGCTAAAACTTATTTTCTACTCGTGGGTTTCAATAAAAAGACACTGAAAAATAGAGTATAATTATTTACCTAGGAAGTGGTATTTTACTCCATTATTTGATATATTTTGTCATATCATAAATTGTATTACAAGAAACTAAATTATTACATCTTACTAATATAAAAAACGTAAAGATATTTGAAATATTTGAAGTTGAATTATATGTAGGTATTCTTAATATCAAATTACACACAAATACAATGCGTTAAACATACATTCAGTTTTTCATCACATAAAACTTCCTACAATAACATTGGTACCCCAAAACAGGAGTAAAATTTAGTACTTATTTGAGTGTGTAAACCTAGTTGCATAGTTGCAACACGTCGCACATTGTTGTGGTGGCGTTTCTGCAATGGCGGCAAACACCGCTAGTCTTGACACAAATGAGGCACGTAAAACACCAATAAGACGTCCACAGTCACAACAGATAAGATAACAATTGATTTCAACTTCCCAAGATCTCAACTTAGCCTTATACAGAATGTAGCATAATAATAATCATCAAATAAACAAAATATAAGTAATTCTACTTTAAACCGATTTCTATATTAAGATTCCATTATCAGGCCTGAACTTGGTGCCAACATGTTGGGGCCGTATGATAAAAAAAATTGGTTGACGATTTTCGGAAATATCGAGTGACCATGACGTACCTACAAACAAAAAAATATCAGTCGAATTGAAAACCTCCTCTTTTTTCCTCCTCTTTTGAAGTAGCTTAAACTTTCCGAGTTCTCAATTTGGCCTTAATACAGAATATACAAAGAATATAACAAAATAGTGGTCATCCTTACCTTATCGTACAAATTCCCAAGTGAATATGGTTTTGACCTTGTACATATTGCAATACAGAGTGTAACAAACATATTTTATCTGATTATATTATCTGATTATAAAAAACAGTTTCAATGTTTTTCCCGGAATGTGGCTTCGGGTTCAAAATTTTGTACATAATTTGAATTCAGTCTAGGTAGGTATTTCCTCCTAATAGTCTAATTAGGAGAAGCCTACGTCCACATTGTCTTCTATGTCAAGCAGTGGGTTGAAATAGGCTGATTTGAGCCTATCTCATTTTAATCTAACAAGGCAATGACACAAAAACAGTTCACAGCATCGCTAACATGATTTAGAATGTAATTAGCAAACAATTGGTTCTGTCTGATAGTTTCTTAATCCTTCGGCAGATCAAGGCTTCCACTTCGACATATAATAGACTATGTTCAGAAACTGTAGGCTTCTAGCAGCACACCCGTACAGTAACCATCAGATATACTGGAGCAGCCATTGTGTTCAAAAATATTTGAACATGTACAGTAGGGTGGTTCTTATTTTTGCATTTTTGCATACCAAATTGCATAAATAAGAAGCACCCTACTTAACTTAGGAACCCGGAAATTTCGAGGATTTTTCTCTGTCACTCAAAAGAAGGCGTCATTAGAGTGAGAGAGACAAATCCTCGAAATAGACGAATTTCGTTTCTCGCGGTAGCGGCCCCGCTGGAGAAAACTATAGAACTGGACTAAATTAAAATGGGACCAATCGATAAGCATCACCTTCCAAATAAAAAAAAGAATCATCAAAATCGGTTCACCCAGTCGAAAGTTATGACGTAACAAACATAAAAAAACATACCTACATACCTACAGTCGATTTGAGAACCTACTCCTTTTTTGAAGTCGGTAATAAATAAATAGCCTGCTCAGATATTACTGAGCACCTTGGCCGCTTTGGGTCACGTTTTATAAAGTTACAATTTACAATTTTGCTGTTTGCCTCTCTTTCTAGCCAATACGTGGGTGCGTTAGAGAGGCAAACAGCGAAATTGTAATGTAACTTTATAAAACGCGACCCTGATGGCGACTATACATGTCACATGCCTTCTGTTTCCGAACAAACTCTACCCACGGGTCTGCCTACGATTTTAAACAATGAAAGATTGAAGATTTATTTAGAGTTCATTGTTACAGGCTATTTCTATATAGCTATTAAGTCCTAGATAGGAATCGTTCGATCTGAATACGTACTTAGTTTTCGTTCTTGGGTGTTTTATACTTAGCAATAAAAAGTTAGAATAAGAATAAAAATAAAAATGTTTTATTCTCCAAATAAAAATAAAAAAATTCAACAACACAAGGAAAGGAAAAAAATGTAAGTTTTATCTTAGAGTTCTTAAACTAAAGATAAAGAAAAAAAAGTGGTTTTAACAAATTATTTTGTAAGACTGATCATCATACCTGGGTCCCGTTTTATAAAGTTACAAGATACAGGTTACAAGTGTACAGGCTACAGGAACCTGTAATGCACTATGAACTATTACAGGTGTTTTATAAATACACACAAAAATTTACAATTGTAATGAACCATGGTAAATCTCGATTACAAGTAACATCTACAGGCGTGACGGACATCACTAATTAAAAATAAAAACTGACATAAATAATCGTATCCACAGATTATGTATGTTTATTTTGATGGAAAATCAGCCCTTCTACCGCGAAATTCAAAATTCGTAAATTTCGAAGTTTTTTCGCCGTAACTCCAACGAAGGCTTCATTAAAGTGACAGAGACAAATCCTCGAAATTTGCGAAAATTGCAGTAGTGCCGCAGAACAAAACGATGAGAGAGATGTTCTAAATTTGTGTGGAGTTCATTTGCTCTTTGAAGTCGTACGGTGTCCGACTCCGAAAGTCCAAATTTATTAGGAGCTGAAACAGTCTCGGTCAACTCTATCGGGGTACAGCGGCCCTACCGCGAAAATCGAAATTCGTAAATTTCGAGGATTTTTCTCTGTCACTCAAACGAAGGCGTCATTAGAGTGAGAGAGACAAATCCTCGAATTTTATGAATTTCGTTATTCGCGGTAGGGCCGCAGTCAAGGGAATAAATATAATAATATAGGTATATAACTTTAGACCTTATGCTCCAGACATAAGTAAAAAAGTGTAGTCATAGTCAGCGGCCCTACCGCAAACTCGGAAATCCGCAAATTTCGATTATTTTTCTCTTTCACTCTAATATTGCCTTGTTAGAAGTGACAAAGACAAATCGTCGTTTGCGGTTTTCGGAGTTCGTGGTAGTTGGCCAAAACTATGAAGAATCTCTCAGAAAGCGAATAATTTCAACAGTATTACGAGCAAACGTCTGTAGCACACGAAATAACTGGGAAAATTGCACTTGTAGTTGCGGTTACAGGACTTAAGACGTACGTCAGTTTTTGTTACAAGTCTACCACACCTACACTTGTTATTTACAATATTTTTATAAAACACTTGTTCGATTACGAGTTTAAAACTATTAAACTCCTGTATTTTTGTCTATGGCTGAGCTACAGGCACTTGTACCTGTAACTTGTAAAATTGTAACATAGTACTTTTATAAAACGCAAATTGTAAAAAACGGGGCAAGTGTTGCCAGTAAACGCCTGTAAAATTGTAACTTGTAACTTTATAAAACGGGACCCTGGGATAACTCGGGGCATTTATACGAAAATGATGTAGCAAAATATTTTATCGACTAAAAATATATCGATGTTACTGTGAATGACAACATCAAAATATTATTCGGTATAAATAAATATTAGGTACTTACTCTTCAATTAAAATAAAAAATCCATTTCAATGGGTAGTTACGCGTTTATTTTAAAATAGTTTTCAAAATATACAATTAACATGAAAATATCAATATATAAATTGTCATTTTGATTAAAATGCATCTGCATACTTTACTATCTGAAGAGGCCCGATATCAAATATGACATCGAACCTCTGTACTGTAATCGAGAATGTTCAATAAGCACATCTTTTATTATAATTATATCGACATATTTTTAATCGATATCAAATCCCTATAACTTGCCCCCAGTTATCCCAGGTATGCTGATCATGTATAAATAATAATAATAAGTAATCAGGTTATTTTATCCTACAGGATAAAATAAACAAGAGTGCCATTTTATGCGAACACGGGTTTCCAAAAATGCGACAAAGAGATGAGATGAGAAGCAATTTCTAGCGTAGATATAGTATAATACGACAATATTAATAAGACAGGCTGACATAATGACGTCTAGGTTGTAATACACCGAACTGACTATTTATCGTCAATTGACATCTTATCGGTCGACAACTCTAAACATTCGATATAAAAACTCGTATAAATTCCAAATTGACAAATCATTCTCTAAATGCGTATTAGCCAAAACGTAACCTTGAGGAATAGTAAAAAGACAACAAATAGTTTCATCAACGTCTGAAACTGTTTCGCAACGATTAATTACTGCCGCTGACATTGCCCGCAGACTTGACAATGAAATGCGGCGTGACGCGCCGGCGAGCCGGGTCACGCGCCGATTCAAGTCTGCGAACATAGAAGTAAAAGCACAGATAAAATATAGGGAAGATTCCGTGTATTAAGACATACATGAACAAACTATTGTCATCCTTCACCATCTCAAGACGTATTCCATAAGGAAAAAGAGACAAATAAAGTAGCTCTACTTGGTCGTGAACTCCATCAATGACTCCATTTTCTTGAACAATGCTACCAACCTGACTAGATAAAATGTCATTACTATTAGTGATGTCCAGTCTTCATCGTATACTTTTATCGGCAATAATAATATTTTTACCAAATTAGGTAGCGAATACAGTAGGAATAAACCTTATTTCCTACTCAGAATCACGATCTTCTTCGATCGTGATTTCAAAATCTCATTTTAGGATAAAAATAAAATCACAAAGTTAACGAAATATTTTCTTTAATTAAAATGTCATAATGAGGGTTTCCTAAAATGTATGCCACTAGTTGGCGCCACTTAGCCGTAAGGTCCCGCTAAGAAACACAATTATCTAGCCCCAAAGAAAAACTAACTAAATGGTTTTTTTTTAATAAAGTTTAAATTTTTTTATGTATTTTTTTAACTCATACAAAATATTTAAACCAGAAACTATAAACATAGAATTTAGACAAGTATCTGGACCTGCTCCCGCCCTGGTGATTTCAGAAAACTCTCATTATAACAAGTTTTATGGAACTTATCATTCCTTAAAGCATACCTAACAATTTTGGTATGATGGCTTCTTTATAATTAAATTAATCAGTCTACACAAGTATCACATGAGCGTCATCATTAAACTAAACTTAATTTACTTGCTGGTTGACATGACATTGGATGATTACCAAATATGGTGGGTAGTACGTCAGAATGTAATCACTTATGCGCGTACCCTTGCCTGAAACAACAGCTTAAAATTGTGCGGAGCATATTTTTGAATACTCTTTAGGGCACCAGTCGTCTGCCTTTTTGATATTTTTGACCCATAATAGCATTTGTTCAGTGTCCAGTGGAAACCTGTTGGACATTAAAAACATCGATTCATTTTTGAGTTGACTATCAATACATTTATCGATATCACGATCGGTCTCTTAAGTACAACACTATGCGATACAAATGTTTGAATCCCACTATTTATAATTACATTACGAATGGTTTAATCACAAAACTACACATATGTATCCGACAACAAATATTGAATGAGATTTTCAGTTACTTTTACCTTAATAAGGTTCGAAATCTTAAAATTCAAGTCAAAACTAAATTGTCGGTGAAACGTAATGTCTTTATTTTGTTCATTCAGGTAACCCTGGCGGTTTTTACATCCTGGAACCACACAAGTCATCACTTTTATCACATTCCGTGCACTTATCGAACAGAAATATACATGAAAAGCTTTATTTTAATTACTTTTACTATTTGCGGTTTAGGTGCACTAGTATACCCAAACAAAGATCGTTGACAGGCATTGCCGGCGTCACCCACAGATAAAATAGACTCCGTCTATAAATTAATATGTGTATGAGTCATGAATGTAGGATTAATATGGATTTGACAACGTTATAATAATAGCAAGAACGAAAGGGATGGTCTTATGAAACTTTTTACTAGTGGAAGTGAAAAGGAACGATAATCGTCCGTCCTTATCACTGTGCCACTATTTTTTGTGTGTGTGTGCATTAGATGCTAAATGTAAGTGCCAGACAAATGCGTTGAATACGTCATTAAGTGCCTGTGTGGCACTTTCGTCTTAGTAGTAAGTGACTATGTCTATCCCTCTTAGTGGCACACTATGTGCGGCCCCTCGGTATGAGTAAAGCCTAACAACTTACTATTTGACCCTCGCCATGTTGCGGATTTTCAGTGACACTAATTTATTTTACTGGCAATGATTACTGTTTGACATCAGCGGCCCTACCGCAAAAATCGAAATTCGTAAATTTCGAGGATTTGTCTCTCTCACTCTAATGACGCCTTCGTTTGAGTGACAGAGAAACATCCTCGAAATTTACGAATTTCGATTTTCGCGGTAGTAGGCCAGGCGTTGAATGTCATCGAATGTCACCGATGTAAACAAAAATAAAATATATCGCGACTTAAACGATTTCATCATAAAAATGCCGAAAAAGATACCAATAGAAGCAAGAAAAATCGTCTTAAATACAATAAAATCTTTAAACCAAAGAAAGGACGAAGGATTGAATAGTATTCCATTGGAAAATGTTTTGCAATTGGTTACTGACATGATATCACATTATTGCCATAGGTAAACTGTTTGTAGCGACACTGTGTCAGGGTCAAATAGAAAATTGTTAGGCTTTAAAAGCCTATCCCCCTTAATAAACGTCTCCTAATGGTGCATTCAGACCAAACGAGCATTCGTTATTCTAACCCCCTACTCTACGAAATTCGATCGTTACACAAAACGTGATTCGTTGATTTCGTACAGTGGGGAATAGAATAGCGAATGCTCGTTTGGTCTGAATGCACCTTAAGTTTGCAAGTCGCTAAGTATTGTTTGTCTCTTTCGGGCTTATCAATATGTCTATAAGACCAAAAGGGACTAACAGTACTTAGCGGCTTGCTAAGTTAAGAGAAGTTTATGAATAAGGGGGTATGTCTATCATTCCAATTATACCAAAATAGGTATGACGGAGACGAAAGACGATTTTTTACGCTTAATCTAAATTTTTAAACAGGTAATCAAACTTCAAACATTTTGTTTGCATCAACACACGTAAATAATAAATATATCAGTGCATTTGATTAAAAGCATGCAAAAGTAAAGAAATAACATGAAATCTGTAAAATTTCAACAATAGAAGAAGGAAAATAGTTAAAAATATAAAATTTAAAATGCTAAAAAATAGGGTAGATCAAAATTACATATAAATAATGTCTGTGGTCACAACCTAAAGTAAGGTTTTCTATCACTCGAAAAATAAAAAAAATGCAGTTACAGAGATTGTATTGTTCAAAATGCGGATTTCCTGAATTCATTGATGAATTTTTCAAACTTAAAAAAGTAGGACGCTGAAAATTTTCAATATTCAGAGACACAACGAAACAATACTGATACGGACAATAAATCATATACATATGTTTATTTTAGACATTTTTAAAGTCATCGTGTGCATTATATTCTTGTCATAAGTAAATGGTTGAACAAATAAAGCTATTGGCATTTAGACACGTCAAAGAAACTGACAAAAAGCACACTGCAACTGCGAAAATTGTTGTGACACTTGTGACACACCATCGTGCAATGTTGTCGTTGTCGGCAGTTAACCTTTAGTTTTCTCCTTTTTTCCGAAACTGTCAGTCATTAAATAGGCTTTTTATTGAGGAAATTGAGTGACTTCTTATCTACCAGTAAGGTTTGCACATAATTAAGGCCACAGTACCTATATCGCTCCGACATAGACTATTCGTATCCGTCCCTCTTTTATTAACAAAGTAAAAGACAGCAAGCCTATTTTGCGGCGACATACTGTCGCACCCATCATGTGCTTATCGTGCGGGGTCTACCTAATTTGTCGAATCTATAGCTAGCACGTTTATGAAATATGCAATAAATAAAATTAAACATAAGTACGTTGTTTCCTTTATGCCTAAGCTAAGGCAGAGACACAGCGCTCTGCTGGTCAATGAACACGATCGTGCTACCAATCTAGTTATAGTAGTTATCAACAGTGAAATGAATTTGCTCACTGAACCGTGCCTGATAGCTTCTGAATAATTTCGCAGGTCGATTATAAAACTCGAATACCATTCATCGATTAAAAATAAACTATATAATGCTCTCGAAGTGTGCCAACCGGATTATTTCAATCTTTGGTCACGGGCCAGATACCAGACGATATTACTGCTTTATAACCTGCGCAACGGACGGCCAATACGCAAGTTTCTATTTCACGAGTCAATGATTTTGATGGAGAAAGCACTAGAATGTTCAGTTTAGAAATTAGTAGATACTTGACCACCTATCAGGGAAAAAATCGATACATTATGTAAGAAAAGTTATCGATAAAAAAATAGGTATCCAATTTGCAACTTTCGAAGTAATTATGAGTCTGTAAATACTTCGCCGCGCCCTGGAGCATTGGCGCAACGAAGTAACACTATGTTGCTTCCACTCCAAAACAACATATATCCCTTCGAGCACCAGTCACGCATAAGATCTTCTTGTTACACATTAATCTTGCCGCAGGCAAGAACCGATGGACTTGGGTAATTCATAAAAACAGGATTTTCACCTTTATCGAGCTACAGATAAAGTGGCCGTAAAATTTTCTTAGTAGCAATGCTAATTTGGGTGCTGTCTGTCACCTGCTGGCCTACAAATTCATTTCTTCATGTATGGTTGTATGGACAGCGAGTGCGTAATTCCAGCCGTTGACATTTCGGTTGATTATTTGTTAAGTAACCGCTTTTTATGAGACTGTAATGAACGGTTATGGTTTTATTTGGGTATGGTTGTAATACTGGGCTGTATAAGGGCAGCAGATGACATCACACATGAGGTGATGATCGGGTTGGTCTAACAAAAAAGCCATTGAACACGTACTGATGGAAATTAAATTCAACATACTTACTTCGATGCCTGGTTCCTTGAGTTGTATTTTTGAATTTTGCTCATTGATCATGTTTCAAGTTTTATACCTAATTATAACACTAATCTATTCAATATACCTTACCTACAGGGATTTCTAACGATACGACCTAAATGTTACTTCGTGATTATTACTTCAATATTAGGTATCTATTCTCTATAGATGTTCTGTCAAATATAGTGACGCTGCTGCCCATCATCAATCTCCAATAAATTAATGTTCAGTAACAATTTAATCCCTTAGTCGACTCTTACGACATCCACGGGCAGAGTAGGGGAGTTGAAAGTTATATCTTTAGTGAAACGAAAAGCATGTACCAAAAAGCGTGTACCCAAGCAGTTCCAGAGTGTAAACCTTACCATTATAAAATATTTTAAAAATAAAAATAAAACCGCCTTCAAAAATTCGCCCGAACTAAAAAGTTCAAAATAATTTTGGTTCCTACTTCTTAGGATTTCCTACCCAAACCTTTAAACCTTTTACCCTATTCATTGAAATAAAACATTATGGCTAGGTACCCTACAGATTTCTTAGAAGTCGGTGCCAAGCCGAATACGTTCGTAGGTATATGTATATTAGATAGAGCTTTGTAACTTACTGTCACTCCGATTACGCTTTTATCAACAGAATGGTCTGCCTCAGTCATTTTCATGAAAGCATAACCGGAGTGACAGTATATTACAAAGCTCTATCAAATACATATAAGTACTCGCAAAGTGAACATATTTGGCTTGGCACCGACTTCTAAGAAATCTGTAGGGTACCTAGCCATAATGTTTTATTTCAATGAATAGGGTAAAAGGTTTAAAGGTTTGGGTAGGAAATCCTAAGAAGTAGGAACCAAAATTATTTTGAACTTTTTAGTTCGGGCGAATTTTTGAAGGCGGTTTTATTTTTATTTTTAAAATATTTTATTTTATGCTTTTTAGTAGTGTAAATATAAAATCGTTATTCAGTATGCTCTAAATACTTATAATTAGAATGTACTGCACTGTAGTAGGCCATAAAACCTGAACTGGCGAACTTATATGAATACAAAAACAATTTCAAAGGTAACAGACTTAGCATGCCAATATTATTTAAAGAATCACTAACCGCTAACCGACATGTCATAACTACTAAGCAAACACTTGAATAGATCTTGAAAATGTATGACATTTGTTATATATACAAAGAATGATCCTCCAACCCCTAATCGTTAAGGAGTTATTCCTTTCCTCATCAGATCACCAACATGAGACTATGACCACCTAAAGGCAAATACTCGAATAGCCTCCAAAATATATGAAATATGTTATATTTAAAGAATTATCCCCCAACTCCTAATTTCCAAGGAGTTGTACCTTACATCATCAGCTCACCAACATGAAAGGATGACCACCTAAAGGCAAATACTCAAATAGCTTCCAAAATACACGAAATATGTTATACTTAAAGAATTATCCCCCAACTCCTAATTGCTAAAGAGTTGTACCTTCCATCATCAGATCACCAACTTAAGATGTTCATGACTAGATGCAAATACTTCATTAGTCTTCGAAAATAAATGAAAAATGTCATGTGTGCCTACAACATTTGAAGAGTTCCCTCGATTTCTCCAGGATCCCATCATCAGATCTGGATTCGGTGACAATGGGACCAACTAGAAGGTATACCCTTTCAAACAAAAAAAGAATATTTGAAATCGGTCCACGCGTCTTCGAGTAATCGGGGAACATACATAAAAAAAAAAAAAAGATTTCGACGAATTGTTAACCTCCTCCTTTTTGAAGTCGGTTAAAAATTCACACGTTTCAATAGTTATCGAGTCCTTAGAGTCCATCTAATGTATTTTTTCCTTTGGTTGCAGATGGTGTTTATTCCTGGCGCTGCTAGCCCTAGCTGCGCGTGCGCAGGCAGAAGAAGAGGACAACGTCCCAGACATGGGCGTAGAAGATGACGAGGAGGAAGTCGCTCTAGATCAAGAGGTACTTGGACTAGCATCTTCTATTCTTTGATATTTCGAAACTAATAGAAGAAATTTTCAAAAACAACCTTAAGTTTGACACTACACTGTGGGAAGCCTGAATGAACTTGCCAATGATAATTTATTTCATCATCACCCTATGACAGTCCACTGCTGGACGTAGGCCTCTCCTATTATAGACGCATTAGGAGGTAAATGCCCATAATCGCCACGCTGGGCAAGTGGATTGGCGGTCGCAGTAATGTGTCCCCTATGATGACGCTGCTGCCCATTATCAATCTTTATCAAATAATGGTCAATGACACTTCAATCCCTTAGTCGACTCTTACGACACCCGCAGGAGGAGTTGGGGTGGTGACAAATGTATTCTTACTGCCGTCGCTACACGGCAAGATAATATATTTATTTTACTCTTGCTAATTATAATCGCTTTGAACAGGAACAAGTGTACGATGTAGCGTAGATATACCTAGAGAAAGATCTACGCTACACTGTACAGTGTACACTTGTCGACATAACAAATAAGTTCACGCTGTTATCGTTTGTCGTCTTAGCCGTCACGTTCTGACAAGTATACAAAAGCGAGAGTGACACGTAGCATGTTAAACGGTAGAAATGGAACCATCATAAGCCACCTGCGTTACAGAAATACAGTACGAGTAACATAAGTAATAACTTGAAAGTCTTGAAACAATGCCAAGTGAATTTCATACTCTTCAAATAGAAAATAAACTTCCGAAAGCTGATTTTTTAATTTAATCTCATGCTTGGCTCTAAATTCTAATTTAACGGTAGGCATCATGATATGAAGAATGAAAGTGGTAGGATAAATTAATCTTGTAATGAGCATCGTATCCTTGAGCATAAATACCTTATTATCTCTTCATTGCGACTTGCGACTAATATCCTCAATAAATTCTGCATGTAAAATAAACACATCCTCTACAGGAACTCCCGTCTCCTCAGCGTTACATATAACTGCAGATAAGATCTGCCAGTTATACGATATCTTAGATCACATAAAGTCTCCAACAGATATATCGACGCGGTCAAGGTGCCCAGAAATATCTGAACATATACTCTAACACAATGACATAGACTGCTCAAATATCTAATGGCGACTGAATATTTGTTCAGTCCATTTAAGCATGCCGCAGTTTGAAACCTACGCAAGACTTAAACTTAGGTCCGAAATGGAACTATCTTGATGGTCTACTCTTTTGTTTTTAAAAAGCAATACATTGCGCTGCGGTGACAGGTGTGTTAGAGCTTTCAGATTTGGACTGATATCGTTGCAACTTTGCGATTCCTTGTGAGAACCAGTTTCATTGGTGGACAGAGGATTTACTTTCGATTGCTGTAGCGTCCATCCGATGAAAGGAAGCGTTATTCGAAAGCAATTAAACGCTAATAGGTCGTTTGTTACGTGTATTGGATATGATAATATCGGAGGTAGGAAAACAGAATTAACAAGGAGTGAATAGTCGCTAGAAGTTAATTTGTGTCTGATATTATTGAGTGCTTTGTTTGTGCAACTTGTGCAAAATATGACAGGGTTGAATGTCTGAAGGTGTCGGAAAGGTTTCTCTCTCTTTGACATTCTACTATTTTACAACACTTTGTTTTAACGTTATATGACAGAAATATCAACATGTGGGAACACCATTATACGGAAAGCCCCTACACACGTTTAATAAATTCTTGAGGAAGATTGAATTACTTTTTCGGTAATCATGATATTTCTTCAGGGAAAACAACACTGGTTATAGCGGTTTGTATGTGAAGTTCTGATCCACATGTGCACGCTGTCTAATAACCTCTGACAGTAAAAAAGGCGGTAAATTCAATTTTTCTATGAGCGATCAACAACACACGCTTGATTTTTTTTATTTGCTCTCCTTTTCAACTGCCAAAGGTAGTCGGACAGAATAGGTATACGAGTACATACATATTGTTACTTTGTTACCGATTAGTACTATAGTAGTACATAAATAGCTTAACATAAAATGGATATATGAGATTGTGGTAGGTCAAGAATCTCGCACGGTATCCGTTTACAAGATGGACGTGTTCAATACATTAAATAAATTGCGCGTTTTCCCGGCAAATAGTCAGAACGTGACCGAAAACAGCTGAGGTGCTATTTTTTCTTGGGTGCAACGGCCTGCCCAGTGAAAGTCGAAAGCAGCTCATTATTTTTTAATCATCCTTTTTCTATCGATTTCTGAACGCGAAAGTGTTGACAGTTTTTGGCGGGAACGCGGATAGCCATCGACTATGGGCGTGTCATAGTGGTGCGTGCTAGCACAGATAAAATATAGGGAAGATTCCGTGTATTAAGACATACCTGAACAAACTATTGTCATCCTTTACCATCTCAGTATGTATTCCATAAGGAAAAAGAGACAAACAAGGTAGTTCTACTCGGTCGTTAATTATATCACCGACTCCATTTTCTTAATTTTTCTTGAACAATGCTACCAACCTGACTAGATAAAATGTCATTACTATTAGTGTTGTCCAGTCTTCATCGTATGCTTTTATCGGCAATAATAATATTTTTACCAAATTAGGTAGCGATGAACAGTGCGAATAAACCTTATTTCCTACCCAGAATCACGATCTTCTGCGATCCTTAATATGTCATGATTTCTAAATCTACACTTTAGGATAAAAATAAAATCACAAAATTAATGAAATATTTTCTTTAATTAAAATGTCAAATGTCATAAGAAGTGTTCTGTCTAAAACGTATGCCACTAGTTGGCGCCACTTAGCGGTAAGGTCCCGCTAAGAAACACAATTACCTAGCCTCAAAGAACAACTAACTAGAAGAAGGTCATTTTATTTTTTTACATAATTTTATTAACTTGTACAAATCATTTAAACACGAAACTATAGGCGCTCTGAGAATTTAGACAAGTTTCTGGACCTGACGCCTCAGTGCTGCCGCCCTGATGAACGGCATTTCAGAAAACCCTCATTATAACATGTTTTACGGAACTTATCATCCCTTAAAGCATACCTAACAATTTTCGTATGATGGCTTCTTTATAATTAATCAGTCTACACAAGTATCACATGAGTGTCATTATTAAACTAAACTTACTTTACTTTCTGGTTGACATGACATTGGATGATTACCAAATATGGTGGGTACTACGTCAGAATGTAATCACTTATGGGTACGCCCTTGCCTGAAACAACAGCTTAAAAATGTGCGGAGCATATTTTAGAATACTTTTTAGGGCACCAGTCGTCTGCCTTTTTGATATTTTTGACCCATATTAGCCTTTGTTCAGTGTCCTGTGGAAACCTGTTGGAAATTAAAAACATCGATTCATTTTCTGAGTTGGCTATCAATAGATTTATCGATATCACGATCGATCGCTTAAGTACAACACTATGCAATACAAATATTTGAATCCCACTATTTATAATTACATTACGAATGCAAATACGAATGGTTAATTCACAAAGCTACACACATGTATCCGGCAACAAATATTGAATAAGATTTTCAGTTACTTTTACCTTAATAAGGTTCGAAATTTTAAAATTCAAGTCAAAACTAAATTACCGGTGAAACGTAATGTCTTTATTTTGTTCATTCAGGTAACCCTGGCGGTTTATACACCATGGAACCACACAAGTCATCACTTTTATCACATTCCGTGCACTTATCGAACAGAAATATACATGAAAAGCTTTATTTTAATCACTTTTACTATTTGCGGTTTAGGTGCACTAGTATAGCCAAACAAAGATCGTTGACAGGCATTGCTGGCGTCACCCACAGATATAATAGACTCGGTCTATTAAATTAATAAGTCTATGCGTGCTAGAGCGTAGCGTTATGGGTCGGCGAGCAAAGTTTACCATAGATACCGCAAATTGTTTTTTTAACGTTCTGTTTGTTAAAGATGAAGTGTTTTGGATTGGAACCGTTTTGGATAAGTCGATTTCGTCGATTTTGACAGCCTCTGTAGCCTAGTTGGTAGTGACCCTGCCTACGAAGCTGGAGGTTCCGGGTTCGAATCCCGGCGAGGGCATTCTTTGTGTATTTATTTATCACAAATGTTTGTTCCTTGGTCATGGCTGTGTATGTATCTAAGTATCTATACGTATCTATCTATTATATATATCGTCGCCTGGTACCCACAACACAAGCCTTAATTGAGCTTACCGTGGGACTAGGTTGATTTGTGTAAGATGTCCCAAGATATTTATTTATTTATTTATTTATATTTCACCTGGCAGCTATAAAACCCTGAGCGTAGCTGTAAAACCCTGTTTGAAAACAAAAATTGTTCATTTCTGAGTGATCAAGGAGATCATGACTGCCGCTTTTTCCTTTGCTAAGTCGTAAGGCTTAGTTGGTTCGAACTTTGAGTAGACAAGGGTTGTCTCTGAACGTAATCGAGTACAATGCTATAAACGAGTGCGCAATGCAAATGGTTGCTTAATACACATCAGTCGCAAACGCATAGCCATGTGGAATTGTGGACAACGTATGATCAATACTATATTTGTTTAATGGAATTACAAAATATTTAATTATAAAGAGGACATAACACACACTTAAATAAAAATTTACATTTCAATTTAGGTAGGTACTTATTTCACCCTACCCCTCTTGCGATTTCCGGTGCAAAAGTGCCCGTAACGCTAGCAGCGTTGCCGCGTACGTTGTATATATGTAGAGAGCTTTTGCACCAGAAACGACTCGGAGCGGGAGTCTACCACTTTCTGTCTGAGTCGACGTCCTATTTCGCGCAAAAACGCCTTAGCCTCCGCTAGTTAATTAAACCTGGAGCATATGACATACTTGACATAGGCAATAATTATTTCAATATTTGGCATAAAGTCGTTACCGTTGGGTTGTTATATGTGCAAAGACCTAAATCTGATGTCCACTGCACCAATACAGGATACGAGAGTTGACTTAATAAAAGATTTACGCCGTATGATCCAGTTCTTATGTCATAGTTACGCAAGCGCGTGAGAAAAGCGACGCTCTGCTGCGTTCCGCAAACCCGTAGCCTTACCATGAGTTTGAAAGTAAAGGATACACAAAAGATACGTTAGGTTTTCATCATCATCATTATCATCAGTCTATCGCAGTCCACTACTGGACATAGGCCTCCCCAATTTGAAAAGAAATAAAGAAAGAAAAGAAAGACTACACTACGCTTGCCGAGACGCGGTCTCCACGTTAGGTTTTACTCGTTACGTAAATAATTCTACCGTTCAACAATTCTAGCGCTCGTACTAACATACAGCCAGCAGCCGCTACGTTATTAACGCGTGTTTACTTTCTATCCATCCCGCTCGCATTATAAATAATAAATAAAATAAAATAAAAAGCCTTTTATTTCCTATAAACAAAACTAAGGTGCTTATGCGTACCTTAATATGTATACTTATTGTTATACAAATTTAATCTATATCTTATAGCACAGTATCTTAATATAATAATTTCTTAAAAATTTAATAGTAAGTGTACAAAAAAATATATAAAATGCTAGTTATGTACAATTTATATATTGTTCTTTTTTTTAGGAACCCCTCTCAGGTGAAAGCCTCTTCCAACTTATTCCAATCATCTCTATTTTGAGCTATTCGCTGCCAATTGTGGTCCAGCTATTTTCTTGATGTCTTCTTCCCAGCGAGCGAAAGGCCGTCCTCTGTAGCTCGCATTAACGCGCGTTAATTATTAAATTAGCGGCAGGTCATGGTACGGCTAGAGTTGGAAAGTAAAGGATACGTTAGGGTTAGGTTTTACTCGATACGTAATGCATTCTCGCTCGCACTAACATATTGGAGCGAGTGCGTTGGCCTGAGTTACGTATCGAGAAAAACCTAACGTTACCGATACTTGCAAAGTCATGGTACGGCTACCGTTGTTTACTTATGTTTGTAACGAAATGGTATGTTCATTGACGTTAAATATTGCTAACGACATATTGTTTTAGCTGGCGAAACTGTTTAGTTGGGATAATGCAATTTTTACGATGTTTATCAAGTGTTAAATGGCTAGTTCTTACTGTTATTGCCGTTTGTCTTTATCATAATAACGGTGCTCCCACATTGGTGTTAAAAAATATACCTATACAGGGTGACATAGCCATTTAACTTACCTCAAGGTAAGTTCCACGTAGTACTAAAGGTGCATTCAGACCAAAAGAGCATTCGCTGTTCTATCCCCCGCTCTACGAAATCAATCAATCACGTTTTGTGTAACGATCGAATTTCGTAGAGTGGGAGGTTAGAATAGCGAATGTTCGCTTGGTATGAATGCACCTTTAGTAGTTATACCTATATGATCGCTAAGTTCCTACAAAACAGTCGTAAATGATTTTTCCCTTCACTAACTCGTAAAGCGCTCTTTTTTTTTCTTTAATACGAGCGGCTAATTTTATTCACTAGTGAGTAAAGTAATGACCTTGGAGCGTAGCGCGGCGATAGCATTAGTTTGACAGATGACAAAATGTAAAATGCTCTTTATAACAAACAACTATGTACCTATTACCGTGGGAATACCTGTGTCTATTTGTGTAGGTAAGATTATCCTAAGGTCAATGCGGGTAATACCGTCTATCGGGAAAGTCCGTCTACCAACTGATTTTCACCCCTAACTTAACAGTATAAGAAGCGTTATACGGAGTTTCCCTACAAATAAAATATGCCGGAATTACCCACACTGACCATACCATATATTTATTCAGCAACAAAAACCAAAGTGTATTGATAGATTAATTACCATAATGAAATATTGCATAATGCCCGGTTATATGAAGCTATTGAACATTAAAATAGCATCATTACAATTCCGATAATTGAAGCATGATGTGAACCAATAAAATGTGAATGTATTAAACGGAGATATGTGCTAAAGAGGGCAGTTATTTAGACCATGACGAACGTTATATAACTAACATAATATAATGAGACTAATGAATAATAATTTTATTAAGGCTGGCTTTATACGCATTTTATTAGGTACTGAGATATAGAAATAAAAGTTTTAGGTATATAAACTTAGATACATCTATAGATGATATGCCATAAATAATGAAATGTTAATACCCGCACATGAATTCGAAAAACATATTAAAGTATTAAAACCTGCAAAAAATTTAGAACTCTATAGCACGCTACTTTTTAATGACATTAAGTAGGTACGAGTAAAAACATGCGTGCAACTGCAAACTGCAAATTAATACAATTAATGAAATCAATGAATGTATTTCTATAAGCATATTTTTTAAATCAAATCATTACTACTTGTAGCTCCTACTTAAATATGTTTAATACTCATACAGAATTATTGCGAACGATAAATTAATATGCCAATTGACTAACACAATTTAAAAATACTTGGCATGTCACGAAGTATCATTAAGCCAGCCGTACACCTGTAAGTTCTTACGTAAGTTTTAGCGAGGGAGATACTAAGAACTGAGATAGTGATATTTATCTCTCATTCCTTAGTATAGCTCCGTCCCTATAACTTACGTAAGAACTTACAGGTGTAGGTGTACGGCTGGCCTTAGGCCTGGATTCCACCTGTGATAGCTTATGAAGAATACAGCGTGTATATTTGATATAACCGCAAACTTTAGGGGGGTCTTAGTATAGGCACTAATTAATATATTTATCGTAAAATTATTTAAAAAATGCAAACTTTTTTTTTATATAAAATAATTCAGCACACAATGTAAAGCTGTGTTGTTGTTTGTTGACAATAAACATCGTAATGTCACAACTGTCACTAGTGATAAGTGTACGCCGTACATTGCTGCCCAAAAAAAAACAAAAATTAATTACGGCAGGGTAGTTAACGCTAAATTAATAATTGACATAAAAATTACATTATAATACTTAAATCTACGTCTGGTTACAATATGCGGCTATATTTCATATACACACTGTATAAGTAGTAGTATATCGGTTAGGAAGAGCATGCGGAAGCGACCGGACGATACTTACTCCTTTATCACGTGACAAGCGACAAGTGATATAATTACGTCGTCTCGCACGAGCGCTTATTATCGGCTATTATGCTAACATTGTTGTAACCGTTCATTAACTGTAATTATAGATATTATGTAACTAGTGTTACGGTACAGACAACAACACTCTTAACTGTACGTTGGTGAACCTTATTAGTTAGTTCAAAGCATAAGGTCTACATGCCGTGTGGTAACGGCAGTAAGAATACATTTGTCACCACCTCAACTCCTCCTGCGGGTGTCGTAAGAGTCGACTAATGGATTTAAGTGTCATTTACCATTATTTGATAAAAAATTGATGATGGGCAGCAGCGTCATAATAGTGGACACATTACTGCGATCGCCAATCCGCTTGCTCAGTGTGGCGATTATGGGCATTTACCTCCTAATGCGTCTATACGCATAGTTAATAGGAGAGGCCTACGTCCAGCAGTGGACTATCATAGGCTGATGATGTATAAGGTCTACCAATGGATAGCTGACAGTGTAGGCAATGGTACAGTCAACTAAAGATGTGGTCTACCACTTTTCGACTTCGCTGCCACAGAATAGAGTCGAAAAGTCGTAGGCGGCCCAGATTACACCTATAAGTTTTCACGTAAATTGTAGAGACGGAGCTATACTGAGAAATGAGAGGTGAATATTACTATCTCATACCTTAGTATAACCCCGGTCCTCCCTACAACTTACGTAGGAACTTACAGCTGTAATACCCGCCTAAGGTATATTTTTTGTTGATTGTACCAAGGAACTATTAGTTGTGATGAAGTATAATCATCATGAATAATTCAATTACGGTATGACCGCGATATTTTTAATTTTAATTTAATTGCTGAGTATTGGGGATCGTTGTTGACGTGTTGACAATTTTCTTAATTTTATTACCTAATTTCGTCTTTTATTGAAATAGTAACAATTACTCGGGCTTTAGAACAAGATATTATATATTACGTTATCAAGAACTATATTTATATAGGTAAATAAAAATAAAACGCAGCAAAACGTATGTATCTAGGTACTTACTTAGTCTTCACATTATCCTGCGACTATTATAGGACATACGTACTAGAAGTTGGTATAAAACGAGTACATACACTACATACAGATTGCATGACACTTTTAGTCAGATAGTTTTACGATAAGTATAGCCAACTTAGTTACAAAAATAAACGACTAGGTATGTATTAAACCGTTTTCTTAATCGTTAATTGCAATCAAGTCAATTCAGAATTTCTCATAGTGCTTTGTGCAACTACAGGAAATATTAGCACACTCGATTTCAAGAAATGAACATTACTTATAAAAATGTCTTTTATAACGTTTCGAAAGCCATTGCGATTGATGTTAATTTATTATATGAACGTATCGTATCACGCTTGGGTTTTGAAATGTAGGACCGTGACAATCAAATGCTTTAATAGTTTTAAAGCTTTTAATCTGACACGAAATATTGCAATGATAAAGCGACTTCATAATGAAAGTTGTATTTCTGGTGCTGGTAATAGGACCTCAGGCAGGGTCCGCCCGGATAGTTACCACCGTCTTACCCGTTAACCTGCCGCTAAATAGTACTGTGTTCCGGTTTGGAGGTAAAATAGCTGGTGTAATTACTGGCATAGATGCAATCCATCTAAGTCCTCAGGGTAGCGCATAGGCGATTTTTTGGTCACTATGTCCATGGGTCTCAGTTCCCGCTTTCCATCAGGTGGGCTGAGAGCTCAGTTGTCTACCTTCGTCACAAAAAAAAAATAAAAATAAATATTATAATTATGTATAAACTAATACGCACTTCGCAGATTGGACTAGACTAAGGTCAAGTCACCCTTATGTTATTTAAAGTAAGCATTAATTAGAAATATTAGCATTTACTGTGTAGTGTTGGTCCTGAGCACGACTTCTAAATCACTCTGTATAACAACAAAAAAGACGTTGAACAAAGAACATTACAATGATAAGACATTGAAATTGCATTTGTAGTGGCTGTTAGAGTATATCATGGCAATCTGGTGGCTTATGATGGTCCAGTTTTATACATTTATCGTGCTACGCGTCTCTTTTGCCCTTGCATACCTACTTGTGAAAAAGTGAAATAATGGCAGTATATCAGTCCTGAAAATTCAAAAAATACTAATCATTTATATGAGGGTGAGGTTAAATCAGGTTAAATACATATGCAATTACATGTTTCCGACTATTTAACAATTAGTAGAAACAATTAAACACCCGCCAGTTTTTTAGATTCCGTGATACTTTTCAATAAAACATAATGTAACCACTTCCTACCTAAAACCAACCACCAAACAAATCACTCAAAACATTACTTTTAATTGCAGGAAACACGGAATCTCCGACCACGAGCGTACTCGCCCGGCGCTTTCTCGAACACCGTGCCCACAGGTTTCAGACCCACGCCGTCTTTAGCTGAACTAGCTGGGTACCAGCAGAGGCAACAGCCTCAAGAACAGGAAGCGTACATCCTACAGCGGCAGCAGCAGTATCAGCAGGAGGAGAGGCCGCAGAGACCACCTCCTCAGCGAAAGGTAAACTTACTAAACTTGGCTCAAATATGTGATTCAGATTCCTATCTGAATATCCCTGGCCACGCAAAGGTGTGCCCTGAGGTAGAGCCCTAAGATAGATACGAGCAGAGGCAACACCCTCAAGAACAGGAAGCTTAAATATTGCAGTGGCAGCAGCAGTATCAGCAGGAGGAGAGGCAGCAGAGACCACCTCCTCAGCGAAAGGTAAACTTACTAAACTTGGCTCAAATATGTGATTCAGATTCCTATCTGAATATCCCTGACCACGCAAAGGCGTGCCCTAAGGGAGAGCCCTAAGATGGATACGAACAGAGGCAACACTCTCAAGAACAGGAAGCGTACATCCTACAGCGGCAGCGGCAGTATCAGCAGGAGGAGAGGCCGCAGAGACCACCTCCTCAGCGAAAGGTAAACTTGGCTCAAAGATGTGATTCAGATTCCTATCTGAATATCCCTGGCCACGCAAAGGCGTGCCCTGAGGGAGAGCCCTAAGATGGCTACGAGCAGAGGTAACATCCTCAAGAACAGGAAGCTTAAATATTGCAGTGACAGCAGCAGTATCAGCTAGAGGAGAGGCCGCAGAGACCACCACCTCAACGCAAGGTAAACTTGGCTCAAAGATGTGATTCAGATAAGATATTCCTGGCCACGCAAAGGCGTACCCTGAGGGAGAGCCCTAAGATAGATACGAGCAGAGGCAACACCCTCAAGAACAGGAAGCTTAAATATTGCAGTGACAGCAGCAGTATCAACAGGAGGACGACCTCAGGCCGCAGAGACCACCTCCTCAGCGAAAGGTAAACTTACTAAACTTGGCTCAAATATGTGATTCAGATTCCTATCTGAATAGCCCTGGCTACGCAAAGGCGTGCCCTGAGGGAGAGCCCTAAGATGGATACGAACAGAGGTAACACCCTCAAGAACAGGAAGCTTAAATATTGCAGTAACTGCAGCAGTATCAGCAGGAAAAGAGGCCGCAGAGACCCACCTCCTCAGCGAAAGGTAAACTTGGCTTAAAGATGTAATTCAGATAGGATATTCCTGGCCACGCAAAGGCGTGCCCTGAGGGAGAGCCCTAAGATAGATACGAGCAGAGGCAACACCCTCAAGAACAGGAAGCTTAAATATTGCAATGACAGCAGCAGTATCAGCAGGAGGAGAGGCCGCAGAGACCACCTCCTCAGCGAAAGGTAAACTTACTAAACTTGGCTCAAATATGTGATTCAGATTCCTATCTTAATATCCCTGACTACGCAAAGGCGTGCCTTGAGTGAGAGCCCTAAAATAGATACGAGCAGAGGCAACACCCTCAAGAACAGGAAGCGTACATCCTACAGCGGCAGCAGCAGTATCAGCAGGAGGAGAGGCCGCAGAGACCACCTCCTCAGCGAAAGGTAAACTTACTAAACTTGGCTCAAATATGTGATTCAGATTCCTATCTGAATATCCCTGGCCACGCAAAGGTGTGCCCTGAGGGAGAACCCTAAGATAGATACGAGCAGAGGTAACACCCTCAAGAACAGGAAGCTTAAATATTGCAGTGACAGCAGCAGTATCAGCAGGAAGAGAGGCCGCAGAGACCACCTCCTCTGCGAAAGGTAAACTTACTAAACTTGGCTCAAATATGTGATTCAGATTCCTATCTGAATATCCCTGGCCACGCAAAGGCGTGCCCTGAGGGAGAGCCCTAAGATGGATACGAGTAGAGGCAACACCCTCAAGAACAGGAAGCTTAAATTTTGCAGTGACAACAGCAGTATCAGCAGGAGGAGAGGCCGCAGAGACCACCTCCTCAGCGAAAGGTAAACTTGGCTCAAAGATGTGATTTAGATAGGATATTCCTGACCACGCAAAGGCGTGCCCTGAGGGAGAGCCCTAAGATAGATACGAGCAGAGGCAACACCCTCAAGAACAGGAAGCTTAAATATTGCAGTGACTGCAGCAGTGCAGTATCAGCAGGAAGAGAGGCCGCAGAGACCCACCTCCTCAGCGAAAGGTATGTGCTTTGAGGTTTGATTTGAATTGGACTTTTCTACCCACACCTCTATCTGAGATGAATACCAGCAGAGACAACAGCCTCAGAAGCAGAAAATCTTTATCCTACAGAAGAAATGATGTTCACAATTCCCCACACTAAGTATAGTTAGATACATCGTTGATGCCTCAAATGTAATGTCAACAGATAAAGCCGCGTTTTCATTTAGTGTTCTGAGCGAGCGTTCGTTCATTCTTGGGCAGATGAAAACAGGATTTCACATTAACACAGGATTTAGCAAAATGTTCGTTCGTTAGCCCACAAATAAGCGAATGCTCGCTCAGAACACTAAGTGCAAACGCGGCTTAAGAAAACAACGCTAACCGAAAACTCACCTCAGCGCAAGGTAAACTTGGCTCAAAAATGTGATTCGGATAGGATATTCTTACTCACGCCATCTTTTGCTGGACTGGACACCAGCAGAGGTAACCTCAGGAGCTGGAAGTTTACATCCTGCAGCGGCAATACCAGTATCAACAGGAGAAGCCGCAAAGACCACCTGCTCAGTGCAAAGTTTGATTTGGACAGGATATTTAATTACTACCCATTTTAAGATACCGTTAAGATTCGTTTTAAATACGAGTATATACTTACCTTAATGTAATCATTTTTATTTGTTATTTGAATATGAATGAACATTTAGAAGTAATTTAACTAAATAACATAATCATAAACTTACCAAAAACTTTCCAGCCTCAACAACAAGAACAGCGCCAGAAGCTCCAGCAGCAGCAAGAAGCAGAAGAAGAGCTCGAAGAAGAGAAGGAAGAGCCCGACCGTCTCCAAGCTCTGCTACAGCAGTCCAAGTTCGACTGCGTCAACAAACAGTCCGGGTATTACGCTGATGAAGAGCTGAATTGCGAAGTATTCCACTACTGCCAGGACGCTGTTAAGCACTCTTGGATTTGCCCTGAAGGATTCACCTTCCACCAAGTAAGATACCGCATATTTGCCGCATGGTGACGGCAATAGGAATAAAAGTTATGTTATGATGCTTATGATTATGAGTCGATTCGGTCCGAAAATGAAAAAGTACAGATATCCGTAATCTACTTAACTACTAAACCCATGTTCCTATAAGTTTTGGAAAAATTAAAAAACTATCTAGGCTGGCCTAGAACTTCGTAAAAAGTTAGAAACCAAGAACGACATGCACATAAGAGTTGTGGTAGTTGATCTAAATCACAACTCCGACCGATTTCTTGTTCAGTTTGGGAGACTCAGTATTTTTCCCCTCACTAGCTCGTAAAGCGCTCGTTTATCGTTTAATACGAGCGGGTAAAAACGCTTTTTACACTCTTGTAAATAAAGTAATTTGACATTGCTCTAATTCCTATAGCCCCCTACTGCCTAGTATAAGTAGATCTGTATGACCGTAGCAAACGTGCGCAATCGGAGCTCACATGTTAAATTGGTCGGTTTCATGGGTGACTTTGTAAGCCATTGGCTATATTTAAGTTCCAGAAGTAACTCTATTCTGCGATACGTTTCGACATTGAGTTTTAAATGGTTTCTTTAAGTTAATTTACATTTGGATGAGATTTGTAATCATATTTCCTCGCGATTGTGAGGGGAAAAAAGTTGTATTACACTTGGCGGCAAAGTTTGTTCAACTCTCGTGCCTTGAGACCTTTGCAATGCTCAAGATTCCAATTTTTGAACCACTCGCTACGCTCGTGGCTCAATTTTGGAATCTTTCGCTAGCTCAGGTCTCAATATTGGCACGACAGTTAAACAACAACTTTGCCCCCTTGTATAATAAATAACTATTTACTAATCATTGTATTTCTAGGTTCACTTAATCTGCATGCCGCCAACGCACGACAACATCTGCCAGAAATCCTCCAAGTACCACTTCGTGAATGAATACCTGTACCGGCCAATCAATGAGGAGGAAGTGCAGAGGAAACCCAACGTGTCCCTCAAGTACTCCGACCGGTATTACCCCGCTGAGGTGTACAGGGACGACCGGTATGAGGGCGATGAGGAGTCCGAAGAAGAGGTAAGAAAAAACAGAGATTTAGAATATCTACATGAAGTTATAACTTGCCTGTAAGTACTTGATATGCCAATGTCATGCCCTCGCCAGACAAAGGATGAAAGACTTCGGAACCGGCTATCTGGAACCGAAGGAGGTCAAAAGCTAGGGTCCATCCTCAAACATATTGAGCTGATAGAACAATCCCTGGGGTAGGCGACACAGGGGGGCAATTATCAATTACACAAAAGATCCCAATGGGTCGAAGTGTATCCGTAAGGGCCCCACCAATAAGATAAGATAAGATAAGAAGTAACTTTACATGTAGTACAAATCAATTTGTCTGCTATCTGCAGTAAATTACTATATTAAACAAATATGAAAAATATGGGTATCTGATTTTTGTCACACTAAAGGCCTGTTTCTGTTCTTCCTGAATCTCCATGTTTTCATCACATGATAATAAACAAATAGGTAGTAATAATAATTTAACACGATAACAAAGTGATTAAGTTACAGCATCAGAAGCTAATGAACGCATCGTTGCTCACTGCTGATGAACGCATTCGTTACTCAAATGTAATTGATAATTGCAATTTATTACTGTGCAATTTATAGAATTTGAGACAGGTTTATTATTGAATAATTTTACTCACCCTCCTCAGGATAAGCTCTTGATCTTCTTCGATTTATGGTCTACGGCGTAATCATTGTGCAATGACTGGTCTTGTGCCGCTACCCACATCCAACGGATTCCAGCGACCTTCACCAGGTCATCAGTCCATCTTATGGGGACCAGTGCACCTTCCTACCGTTCTAATATCGTCTTTTATTTCAGGAGGAAGCCCCACGCCGCCACGCGCCCCAACAGCTGCAGCAACTGCAGGCGCGACCCTCGCCGCGACCTCAACAGCCTCAGGTTTTTAGATCCGCTGAAGAAGTCAACATCCCGCTAGTCCAGAGGCGCCCTCAACGCCCATACGACTTCGACTTCTAGACTAAGCCAGATTATCCGTAGAGAATACAACGTCCAAGTTGTGTTGCCTACAGACATTGAAGAAACTCAACCTGAGCTTATTTCTGATCAAATTATGGCAATTTGCTAGGGATATACTTGAAGACACCTTTCAAGAGAACACTACAACTTACTTATTTTGTAAATGTGTAGTGTTGTGAAGCAGTAAATTTTCTAAGAATACCAATTTTTGGAAAAGAAATCGCCATTGTGCTTAAAATTTACAAGTATTCCATAGCTGCTTCTGGTTTTTTGGTCAGATGACATTACTTTTTATCGTTTATCGAGATTATTTCGACTCAATCTTAGTTACCTACCTAAGAGGTAATGTTTTACGACGGCGATAAGGGTACTATATTGTCGCATCACGCGCAAGTTTCGATGACAAAAAATTGAGATTCAATCAGCTAAAAATGTGGTTACCTACCTACTATCCGATTTTATTAGCGTCGAAAAGTGGTAGGCCACATTTTTTGCTAACTCTTGTTCTCTGATAGAAGTAGTAGAATCTACAATCCGATTTCATTGTATAAAGGTGCGTTTAAACCAAAAGAGCATTCGCTGTTCTAGCACCCGTTCTACGAAATCAACCAATCACGTTTTGTGTACCGATCGAATTTCGTAGAGTGGGAGGTTAGAACAGCAAATGCTCTTTTAGTTTGAATAACGCACCTTAAGACTGGATTTAATTCAATAAATTCGGACATTTTCCTATTTGCGCATGTGTGTATTTAAATTTAAGTATTGACCTATACCCACACCATAATAATATAATTTTATACTACGCAATAGCATCATTGGTATCATGTGTTCTATCATTCTCCAGACTTAGTTTTGTACAGCAAAAGCCACATCACTGCTAGGGTTAAATTTTATTTATATTACTGTACAATAAAGTATTCGTACGTAATAAGTTACAAATTAGTTATAAGCTAGTCTTTATGTAAGGAATAAAATAAAAACATGTTTTGTAATAACGTCTTTTTTATATCCTACCAAAATACTCCACCAAGGTCCAAGACTATTAAACCCGTAATTAGGACATTTCGATTACCAATTTATTTCATTACATTAAACTTATGGTGAAAACACAAAACAAATTATTATTTATTAACTAAATACGATGATTTGTGCTTTTATTTTTTCTCCAGTAGTCACACTACTTAATACTATATCAATTATAAATATTGGATGCCATATAGGTACCAAAGAAAAAACGACCAAGATCACCGACAAAGGCGCCTAGCCTTGTAAGGGATTGCATATACCCGAGAAAATTGGCCGGCGGTTGCTAAGATCGAGTGGCCGAGGGGTGCAGGCAGCAGCCGCGAAAGCTGAGCACGTGGGTTCGATCCCCACCTCGGACGTTGGTGATTTTGGTCGTTTTTTCTTTGGTATATGACATCCAGTACTTATACATAATTCATTTCATTATTTAGTCAAGTACCTACTTGCCTAACTAAAAGTACTGAAACTGTTCATAACGAGTTAATAAACTTTTAGTTCACTTAGGTACCTATTAATTTAAGACACAAATATGTACATACATACATTATAATTAGTTTGGCCAAATTTGTCTCTTTCGTACATAGAAAGAATCATACTGGTAATAAATAGGGATACGTTTACGTATGAATACGTTTATATGCTAATAAAGTGCTATTTTTAAAGGTAAGCTTATGCACAGAAAGTTATACTTTTCCGCACACGTGAAGGAATGAATTTTCATTGTACTTTTCTGCACGGCCGAGATAGTTGCATTTCCTCACATGCATTGTAAAATGTAGGCTATTTTTCTAACTCATGGCGGTTTTAAAACACGAGTGAAGTGAATCACCAACACTCGTTCTGAAAAGGCCTAGTTTCCACAGTTGTATCATAAATAACTATTAAGAAGGACTTCCCCATAAAATTTACAACCTACTCGAAATGTCCTACCCAAAGAATATAATAGTCCTACCCCGAAAGCATCTAAATTGCCGTGAAACGAAACGTATTTTAGACTGTTGACAGTGACAGTGACATGAGTGACAGATCGTGAGACTTGTAAAAGTTGGAAAATGTTTACATTGTTTACGATTGCGAGATAGGTTTTATTTATCTCCGACAATAAATGTATATGGATCATTATCAGTGCCTAATCGTATTCGTACAATGTGAAACATTCTAAAACATAACAAGACCAGTCTAAAAGAAGTTGAACAAGAAAAACGAAAATGGTGCAATTACCGATAAATGAAATTGAAAAGATGAACAGTGTTGAGTATAAACGATATCATGAGTCGTTTATGCAGAATAATCACGGGTCTACGGCGCTTCATACATGCTTTAGTATATTCTTCACCGTTCAGTGTTCTTTATATTGCTGTATCGGAAATCGACGGTCAGGCTGGCACCAGTACTTGTTAGAGTTCGCGATCATAGTCTTACCTCTTATTGCAGTGAACACAATACTGACAGAGTACCTTCTTCATCTAAACCTTCTTGTGTTCAGTTTATTGGTACTTGAGTATGTACAGAACTATTCTAGGATTCATATTGTCAAGTCATTTAGAAAATTAAATAGTTTTGGAACACAATATTTACATTTAGTGAGTATTATCAGAGCTTTGACATATCTTATAACTGTATTTTGTATATTAGCTGTAGATTTCAACTGTTTTCCAAGATACTTAGCAAAGACTGAGCGTTTTGGATATAGTTTAATGGACACTGGGGTGGGTTTATTTGTCTTGATAAGTGGCATAGTTCATAA
>JALPQI010011971.1:0-26262 GCA_025490895.1 Thaumatotibia leucotreta
ATGTAGTAACGTCATAGTTTAGATGGGATTGAAATATCAAGGATTTAAATAGAGAATGTGGTTTTCAGCATAATAAACAATTTCTTGCGTCAAAAGGACGACAGACGGGGGTAAAGAAAACGGCAATAATATCCAAATGTTTATTGTAGCTCAATCATCAAACTCTGTACATATTTTACTAGCTACAAAACTGCCTCATCATCATCATCATCATATCAGCCGAAAGACGTACACTGCTGAACATAGGCCTCCCCCAAAGATTGCCACAATGACCGGTCCTGAGCCACCTGCATACAGCGGACTCCAGCGACCTTCACTAGGTCATCAGTCCACCTTGGGCCTACCCACGCTGCACCTTCCGGTACGTGGCCACCACTCGAGAACCTTTCCATCGGTTAAAATCATCGGCCTAAAACTGCCTGCAGTTACTTAAATACCTCTTAAAGGTAAAATATACGTGTTTCGTATGAAACAGCAAAATATAGTAAACCCTTACCTAATACAAGTGACTACGCTCGAGAAGACTAGGTACATTGTGAGTGTTAACAATCGAATCGCTACAAAGCGAGGCATCCAGCCGAGAGCCGATGTTTTCCTCGTCCCACCCTAAACTCCCTTTTCATGTACTTCGGTAACAAGGAAGGTAATAGGCTTTTAAAACAATATTTAACATCAAACTGAAGCTGCTGCGATCTTAAATATCATAATTGTATTAACAGACAAAAATACGTAGCTTGCAAGAAATATTATCAGTAATGGCAATAAGGGTGTTATTCTCGTGTTACTATTGGATCATCACTTACAAAATTGGCATTTTTGGTCATAGACTTTAAGTTGATCACTAATCGTATTGTCTAAAGAGTAACTTAGATATATATTTTATTGTTAAATTTAAACTTTCGTGAGACATAATAACTATAAATGTAATGAAATGGTTGAACTCGCGTATATTTAGTCACGACGCACGAATATACAGATATTACAGATACACGTGAGTATAACCGTTGAATTATATTTTTATTTTTTGTTTGTCGCGGTGTAAAATTGTACATTATGACACAAGTGCGAAAATCGACACGAGTTACGAATTTCGTTTTTGCACGTGTCTTGTACGACGTTTTTTAGTGCAGCTGGCCCTCCGAAGTTTTGGACCTAAGACGTAAAATTACACACTTCTCGCACTAGAGCCTAAAAAAGGCACCATCTGTACTAAAAAAAGGGTTTTTCACAATAATTATAGGTTTATTCCTGAAGTAATATTCAAAAATAAGCTTTGAAAGCAACTCTTTCCATGTGTTGCCGGAACATATGTTTGGAATAGGTATAAATGTATGACAGTACCTTGTTTTATGAAATAGAGACATACAAAACACGCCTGAGAATTGTCTAATATAATAATATAACTGACATAATTTGGTCATTTTGATTTTCACATGAAAATAATACACAAAAAATTCATTGTATGAAAAATAGATTTTTTTTTTAATTCACTTAATTCTCCATACAAAACTCCAATTTCACAGGTAATGACCTAATATTAGTCAGTAAGGGTATGACAATAAGGGTCGTATTCTCGCGTTACTACGATATCTTCGCAATTCAATCCGTCTACTTCAAATACGCTTAAAAGATTATTTGGAAAAGTTGACACCGGTTCGCCGGGTTATTAACTGGCAAATTGAAAGCCTGGAGCCTGCATATCGAGTTCCACTTCAAACAGATTGGGATCGCAGGTACGAAAACAATGTTATTTGCGCACTTTGGTAATTAGAGCTAAAAGGTATAAATTGGGCGTTTGAACAAAAACACGATTATTTAAGCGGTGAAAGGAAACAAAAGTAATTGGCGGTGGAGCCGGACCGTGGGCGCGGCGTTTAATGCCTCATTTATTGACATCGATATATGTATAGGTAGAATACTAAGTAAACGCAGTAAGAATGGCCTTCGACATTGTAATAAATCACATCACATCATTAACCCGCTTGCCCAGCATGGCGATTATGTGCATTTACCCACTGTTATTCCTGCTAATGCGTCCATACGCATAGGTAATAGGAGAGGCCTTCCAGCAGTGGAGTGATCAGATATAGGCTGATGATGATGATAAAAGGCCACACACTGTATATCTGACGGCGACACAGTAGGTACAGCAAGGCGGAAGGCCGTGCTATTTCAGCTATCGCAAACCGGCGCCGTATCGCCGGCGTGAGCGTTCTCTTTAACGGCTGCTTTTATTGACCCCGTCAATTGTTGTCGTTACGGCTGCAAGCTGCATGATTTGTTTGCTATTTCCTAAGGACCGTGACGTCACTTTAACTGCCGTAATCCAATCCTTGCAATTTAAATTTTAACAAACTTTATGAAATAACAATATTTAAACGGATTATATCGCGTATCACTACATAGTATAAAATAAAATCACTTTTTCTGTCCCTATGTCCCTTTGTACGCTTAAATCTTTAAAACTACGCAACGGATTTTCATGAGATTTTTTGTAATAGGCAGAGTAATTCAAGAGGAAGGTTTTTATGTAGGTATATAGTACCCGTGCGCAGCCGGGGCGGGTCGCTAGTATTAATTGAATTTAAGTACATCCCTACCTATAGAACACTTTACAGGCTTCGTGGTCTACGGGTGACTGACAAAGAAGGAAGTTTGATAGATCTACCACCATCAACGTAAGAAAATAAGTACAAAACTTTTTAAGGGCGGATGTAAATAAACCCAAGAAACATAAAATAAATCTTCAACGGTTCTATTCCTACACCTCTTGACCTGAAAAGAAATCCCTTCCTTTGTGCGATTGTATTATTAGGAAGTTATCCCAATTTAGTTAATAGTTTCATTTCATGAGTAATATTAAACAAAGTTTATTAACGAGTAAATGTAAGACAATCGTGATTTTGTTGTATTTCCCCGTTAACTTTTTGCTTGTAAACTGCCAATCGTATAATACAAAAGCGTTGACCCGTTTAAGGACCAATTGAGTATCGTATTCTGATTAAGAATAAAACATAATGCGATAGTGAACAGAGTCTTCGACGGAACATCACAATTCTTATTACTCCTTGTATGATTCATAATCTACCACACATTGAGTTTTATGAGAGATGATTGTCAGGCTATTTAAGAGAGCTCATAATCCATAAATCCTTCAAGAAGAAATTCATGATGAAAATTTGACTGATTTTCGCTATGTTCATACAAAAAATTTGACTGCAATCATAAAATGTATATTAAATCTGCCCTGTAAGACGATCTTTCTTGTGAGGGACGGTCACGTCTTCTCATCAAGAGACTTGACAGCGCAATACGTGACGCAGTAAACACGCTGCTTCAGACGATAACCTTTAATAACTTTACATTTTATAACTCGCAATGTCTTAGAAGAAACAAATTTCAAATAAATTAAGTTATCCAGAATTCTTCTTCAGAGTGACGGCTGGTCTATCCTTAGGGCCTTTAAGCAATTTTCTCTAAACAATTTGTTTTTTTAGAAAGGTTATACATCAAAATAAACTCAGTTTTCAGTTTAGCCATAAATCACATAATACAAAAAATTAAATCTAAATTTAATGTCTGGTATCTAGACGATGGGACCCTAGGAGGTGACGTGGATACCGTACTGTCCGATTTGTCTCTTATCAAAACTAATTTTGAAAATATTGGTTTAGAACTAAATTATAGTAAATGCGAACTCTTTATTCAAAAGACTTCCTATAGTTTGACTGTTTTAAAATCCAAATTTGATTGTCTGACTCCTGGTATAAAAATAGTAGACAAATATTCACTTTGCCTCCTGGGTTCTCCTATTTTTGAAGAATCCTTTCCCGATTATATTTCTAACTCGATTTCTAAATTCCAAAATCACGCAAATCGTCTACTCGAAATTAGCCCTCATTATGCTCTTGCGATTCTTAAGTTTTGTCTTTTTGTCCCTAAATTGACATACGTGCTCCGTTGCTGTCCGTTCTGGAAAAATATTAATTTATTAACACCTTTAGACGACTTAATCAAAATTACCATAGAAAAAATTCTAAATATTCAGCTAACGGAGCGTTCCTGGTCCCAAGCATCCCTCCCTATTCGGTATGGGGGTTTAGGGATACGAAAAATTTCATGTGTGGCTTCTCCTGCATTTTTGGCATCCGTCCACAGCACGTCTGATCTCACAGGAAAGATCCTAAGGGCTCTGCCTATTAACTGTGAGACTGCGGGTTTGGAGGACGCCAAAAATGCATTCAAAATTGCTTGCCCTTCTAAAAATTTTCCTGACAACCAAAAATCGCAAAGGAGCTGGGACAATGTGTATTGTGATCTAACATACAATTCTCTTCTAAACAGCTCTGCAGGTCCGGATCGTGCGAGACTTTTGGCGGTCGGAACCCGGGAAGCTGGTTACTGGCTGCATGCCCATCCTTCGGCTAGTACTGGTACTTTCCTGGATCCGGCCTCTCTTAGGCTCGCAACCGGCCTGAGACTCGGGGCCGCGGTATGTGCCCCTCACTTATGCTGTTGTGGCACAGACGTGGACCGACTGGGACACCACGGACTAAGTTGTCAAAAAAGCGCAGGCCGTATTTCCAGACATGCGACGCTTAACGAGATAATCCGCCGGTCTCTTGCCACGATCAACGTACCTGCTCTTCTTGAGCCTACTGGTATTATTAGGGATGATGGCAAGAGACCTGATGGTGTGTCTTTGGTTCCTTGGAGCTTGGGACGGATGTTGGTATGGGATGCTACTTGCGTAGATACCCTGGCACCGTCCCATCTTCAACGAACTACGTTTAAGGCAGCCGCTGCGGCTGAAAATGCCGAATTTTTAAAACGTAATAAATATAAGGGCCTCGGCAAAGAGTACGATTTTGTACCGTTTGGCGTAGAAACTTTAGGTTCTTGGGGCCCCAGCGCACGCAAATTGTTTGCTGAGATCGCGAAACGTCTGGTTGATGTAACTAGAGACCGAAGCGCTGGCGACTTCCTCGCACAACGCATCAGTATTGCGATACAGCGAGGAAATGCCGCCAGCATCCTCGGTACAATGCCACAAGGGCCAATCTTAGATATAGGTTAGGTTAAGTAGATTAGTTAGATTTAATCTATGTACATAAATTGTAGTTTTGAAAATAAATTGATAAAAAAAACTCAGTTTAATGGATTTTTGCTAAGGCCTTTGCATAATCATGAATTATGTATGATTCTTGGAAAATGAATGAAATAAATCAATAAGAAAGTTTGCTTGTAAATTGAAACGATACTGGGTTGAAAATTGTTTAAATTTCTGTTTATCTTGCATAAAATTTGTGATTGAATATTTACCAATAACAGGATAGGACCAAAAATGTTACCTTGAGGTACTCTAATGGACAAGTAAAGGTGTCTCTGAGGATTAAATTTCATTCATATAGAAATTATTAGTAGTTTTCTTGGTAGTGCATTAGGGTGTGAATCATTTTCTATTACTCGCCCTGATACTATCAGCACCCGAAAATTTGTATAATAAAGGGAAAGAAAGCAATCGAGCGTTTTGTTTAATTGTCGTGTTTGCAGCCATTACGGAGAGTGGCTTGGGTTCAGCAAACAGCCAACCCGTCTACGCCACAATGACCCTTACGACCGTTGACATAAGGAACGTAGGTTAGTACCTGTGTCCCAGCTACTGGACATACAATAATGACACTTACGTTGACAGGGAAAAGGCAGATGATGGCGATTAGAGGGACTCGTTGTGTCCAGGCTGAAGGCTCTATTCCCAATTGCCAACCATTCATGATTCGAACCAGCTATATTTTGGTCCTGTCTAAGCACTCTTAGGCATGACCTTTTATATCTAGTAATACTGGTTCAATAAGGCGAATGACTGGTCAGAGCTGAGAATATAAAACAGGCAATTATCCATGGGAGGCGATAGCTGTCGTCTCGACACGTTGCCCTGTGATGTTGTTCTCATGTATAAAGAGACGAACTTTCAGATGACCAGGGGCATATTTCTCGAAAGCTTGTAACTTGTAATACAAGCGAAAGTCCTTATCTTATTAATGATGTCAAAAAGAGACTTTCACTTGTATTACAAGTTACAAGTTTTTGAGAAACGGACCTCAGTAGCCCTACCATGATCTGCCGCTACGTTATTAACGCGCGTTTACTTTCTATCCATCCCTCTCGTACTTGCGTATTGGCGCGAGCGAGCAAGCTCAAGCTCATGATATGACACGGCTACAGCTCAAAACTATTCATTTCGTTATTTGTCACTAACACGTCACATGATTCGAGGACCCTAGGACCCTCTCTATTTAGCTAAGACCGCAGCTCTTGTTATAGCTACACGGGGCCAACGAGCCGCGCGACGATCATCGCGTAGCGGCGGGCTTACGGATCAGAGCTTGATAATGGGGACCTGGGCTCTCTGAAACATGTCACGGGTTAGTGACTACATATATTATACTTGAGTTTAATAAAATCACTACATAGTATAAAACAAAGTCGCTATCTCTGTCCCTATATCCCTATGTATGGGTGCCTGTCGTGTGGCATAAAGTCGATTGTCCTAAAATTTTTTGGCCGAGAATGTTTGGCATAATGTTACATGGCATACTACTTGTTAAGCCTACTTAATTTTGCGCATACACGTTTAAAATACCTACACCATATTTATTCTAATATTGATTACTCGAACGTCAAATGACCTAAAGCATAATAATCCTAATGTTCATTGTAATAAATATTGTTTTCCCTACTACTCGAACTGTCAATTTTCACTGCGCCTACTTTTATCATGGTCCGAAATTTCATTCAAAAAGGCATTTTAATAACAACATGCAAAACATTTGAACAACAGGGTGAATGGTTAAAAAAAATTTTCAAGTAATAAACCAGGGTAAAACCGACGTGGATTGGTTAGGTTTCGAAGCTAGGGCGGAGTGAATGGCGTAGTCTTTAAATACTTAAGTATTTTTAATCAATTGTTTACACATCCTCATACTTACAAAACTAAAAAAGGGGGGACGGGGGGGCGAAGCCCCCCGCAAGGGGGGCTCGGGGGGCGAAGCCCCCCGCATTAAAAAAGAAATAATCTGAACCTCCCCTCCCTTAACCTGGATAGGTTCGTTAGGTACCTTTTATCCCTTAGAGCGGAAATAGAAGGCTTCGTCGACCGGTTCCCAGGACAAAATTGCTCACTTAAATTCTTTGGACAACAGGGCGAATTATGTAGTAAAAGTTAAGTATAAGGAATAAAAAAATATTTTTAAAGTTAGTTAAAGGTAGGTAATTACTTTTAGTACATTAAATAGTAGGAACATCACCATTATGCACAATAATTTTTCGATACATATACATTAGACACGAAAATCATTAGAACAAACAATATTTAGGAACAACCAAGTTAGGATTAACAATTTCGGCATAACAAAAATATGCGCAACAATGTTTATGCCATTCATTTTTCGGCGTAAAGTTGTTATGCGACAAATTTTTCGAAATAAAAACATTATGCCACCCGATATAGACCCCCCTATGTATGCTTAAAGCTTTAAAACTACGGAACGGATTTTTTGATAGTTAGTGTGATTCAAGAGGAAGATCTTAGTATCAGTATTGTACCCGTGCGAAACCGGTTCAGATCGCTAGTTTACTATATTTTAGTGTTAATATATCTCACGATAGTAATTTAAATTCTAGAAATGACTGTTACAAATTCAACTGGTTCGCCATAACTTTCAACTCGAAGTTTGATAGGAATATGCCGATCAGGTGTCGACGACCGGGTATGATTGATCGCCTGCATATCCGACTGAGGCCCTAAACTTGTCACTCATGTTGCAAGGGTTCTTTTGTATGCTTATATGTTATAATCGACAATTTAAAGCATTATATTTGATGTTAGTGATTTTCATTCAGACATTTCATTCTTAATGAGTAAAATGAAATTATGGTCGAGAAAAAGCAACTTTGGTGGAACGAATCAAATTCATTAAATATATGTACATTAAGTAGGTACAATATGTACATTATAGCTTAAAAATGCATAGTATAAGTTACGCCTATTAAAGAAAAATAGTCCATCGGATATAAGCTAGAATTGAACTCAAACATAGGTTTCCCGGTTGATACCCTTACCATTAGGAAGCTCTGTCATCGGCGGTGACTAGCGAATTTCTCCGGTATAGTTCGAGAAATATAAATTGAATGTTTATTTTTACTATAATGTAAGTAGAAAGTTACCAATTTATATTTCACGAACTATATGTATATAAAATTTTAAAGTCTTCGCACATTATAACAACTCCACGCCAACTCGGCATTAACTCTACTCACTTTCGATGAGTATGAGTAGTCAACTGGTTGATCCACTCAGTGACCATTTTAATGGACAACGCGGCGTTAACGAGAGGGCAATGCAAATGGTTACTCGATACACGTCAGTCGCTGTGTGCACAACGTGTGGTCAATGCGTGACGAACGTGTCGGGGTTGACCTTTAACGTACGATGCGTAGACCACTCGTACACTACTTTAATATTATTTTGTGAAATTAAACCTAGAACATAATTATGACATATGGCTTAAATTTCAATATTTGGCATAAAGTCGAGTCGCTGTTGAGTCGATTTAATGTGCAAAGGCCTTTAGACTGGCTAGGCCTGGGGCCTGATTTTATTGTTTTATATTAATCGGATGCCGAGTGGTGACGGTAGTAAGAATACATTTGTCACCACCCCAACTCCTCCTACGGGTGCCGTAAGAGTCGACTAAGGGATTGAAGTGTCACTGACCACAATTTGATAAAAGATTGATGATGGGCAGCAGCGTCATCGTAGTGGACACATTACTGCGATTGCCAATCCGCTTGCCCAGCGTGGCGATTATGGGCATTTACCTCCTAATGCGTTTATACGCCTAATTAATAGGACAGGTCTACTTCCAGCAGTGGACTATCATAGGCTGATGATGATGATGATGATGATGATGATATTAATCGGATTTTATTACGAGCCTGATTCGAACAGATTTATATTCATCGAACGGACGTAATCTCATTAATACGAACCAGGATATGTCATCAACGAGTTGTCGCGATGATTGGGATGTGTCGAAAGAGCTCAATTTCACATTTTAAATGAGGCGTTTTCAATTATATGGACTTTCCAGTTTGTGCAGCCTCCGTAGCCTAGTTGGTAGAGTCCCTGCCTACGAAGCTTGAGGTTCCGGCTTCTAATCCCGGCGAGGCCATTATTTGTGTATGTATTTATCAAAAAGATTTGTTCCTTGGTCGTGGTTGTCTATGTATGTAAGTATTAATATGTATCTATCAATTATATAGTTATATCGTCGCTTAGTACCCACATCACACGCCTTAAATGAGCTTACGAGTACCAGAGTCTTTCGCAGTTAATGTTTTCTATGGTAGGCATATCTGTTACGACATTGTGGAATTAAATTCTTGTATGTTTGTAATGAAACATGAATACTATAGGCAGGCATTAATGAAATATTATTATGAACCTATAGTAGATTAAAGACAAGGTTTGAATTTGGTTTGAATACTAAATATTTACAACAAGTAAAAGAATTAATGTATTTACCTTACATTGATGGTATTTTATGATATTCTAAAAGTTTCAAAAATGTGATAGCTACAGAGCAAAATTAACCTAAATCTATTTATGATTTTGATGAGCTGTTCTGTAAAAAGATAAATCGGAGAGTGTTTGTTTATTTTACAATAAGTACATAGGTACTTCATAGTAAAATAGTCCAAAATCATGCACTGATTCAGGTTTGCTTACCTTATAGGTATCTAGTTTTCGATTTCATTTCAAAATCTTGGCACCGACATTGATAATATGGAATGTAATACGAGTAATATAATAATTGATAGATCTCAGAAAGGGTTACCGAACGAGAATGCGAGCTCTTTCGATATATTTTTATTACATCCAATTTCGTATTAAGAAATAATGGAGGTATTTTTCGTAAGATACCTGTCATCTTTCCTTTCATCACTTTCTTATTGTAATATGATATCACGTCACAAGCAGAGTACCTTCAGGCGCGTGGGTAGCTGGCTGGTTAGATTTTATTATTTTGCGTATTATAGTCACCTACATATATTAGAAGGACAAAGATTCGGTTTACTAATATGTGGCCGAAAATTTAATGGTATATCATCACTTCCCGAACTATAATTCCCATAGTTTCATTTGCCAGAGTCATCACATGGAAAACCAAAGTTACGCATCTTTAAAATAAAACGTCATACATACCTACATGTATACAGCGTGGGTATTTGATACGGGCGAATAATTAATCCAGCTATAATATCTGATCCTACGAGTCGTATAAGATAACCATTTCGTTAAATTTTGTTGTTGATTAGGTGTAATGATTTTTCTAAAGTGCAACCCAGCAGCAATGTATGCCGGCCAACTGACATGAGACTCGTATGACGTTTAGATACTTTATGTCTACTTTAAGTAATGTGGCTACCAGTGGATGCAATACATTGCGGGCTCAATTATTTTGTATGAAAAAAAATATACCTTAATTTCTAAAATAAATTTATGTAAATAGGTTCCCTAGGTCCGATAGTAATCGCCACTAAAATATTCGCCCGTATCAAATACACACGCTGTAATTTACATTTTCAATTTTTATCGTAAATAAAAAATGGCGCTTGTGTGAATAATCAGAAGTAGGTACCTATGACACCTTCTTTCACTTCCATTTTAAAGACAAGATCGCATCGATACCCTGTATTAGCTTAGCAAAGAACAACTCTTACCTGCCTTACTAATAATACTAGAATCGACGTATAAAATTGACACGGTGCCAAGTAAAACATAACACATGAGATTTTGATCACTCATCTACAGGTTGAAGTATTTGATTTTTTTTTAATGATTGAGGTCGATGCTAAATACATACATTTACTGATACCTCATGAGTCAAAAACAGTCTAATAGCATATTGATTTAAAATGTCTTCTCAGGTAACTCACTAGTTCTAATTATAAATTGAAAAGAAAAATTAATTTTAGTGATAGCACATGGGACCTAAATCTACGAATTTCGTTACATTTGAGACCCGCATGTAAGGGATAAAAGGGCTCAGACAGCATAGTTTTGCAAATTGCTAGGCGTAGCATTTGGTCAGCCGAACGGATTATGGGCCTAGCGTAGACGCAATCGTCAGTACAATAAAAAAAAAGTATGTTGTTGTTTTAATTTTGACATGTTTAGTTGTTGATGGTCTAATTAAATTGTAAATATATTTTGTATACCTGCCTACCAATAAAATTATTATTTTGTTTTATTTTCTGTTGATAAATAATATTCTGATGAATCTGAAAAAAATACATATTAATGACGCAACTTGAAAGCAGCAAACTTTGTATAAAGAAAATGCCGGTAATACTTAGAGGCAGGCCTTTAGCGTAATCAGGATTACGCTAACATATATCATGAGTTGAATTGAAACTGCAAACCAAAATTGAAATACTGAAGTAGGTTGAGCTTTACGTTACTTCGAATATCATGTTATCCATCCGAACCTACCACTGTATCTGGTTATTTTTATTACAATCAATTATTGTATTCTATTCTATCAATCATACTGATCTGATCAATAGCGGATGATAAGGCGAGAAATGGAAGTTGCGTCAATTCAACGAAATTAGGATAAAAGTAATGAGTTCAAGATGAGTTCCCGCCATCTTGTGCTGTATTGTGACAGCTATTGGCACCTTAATACTGTTTTGACAGCGTGCAATCCAACAGAATGCCTGTAAGCACCGAATCCCGAACGAGCCCAGAGTAAACGAACTGAACTGACGCCGCTACAGAAATAACTGGTTTTCATTCCTCGGTGAACGTAAACGTTACATTAAAGTTTGAAATGATAAAAGTTCAGCATAGTAACAGTGCGAGTACTTTACGTCTGAAAGATCATAGGGAATGTCTGAAATTACAACCTTTGAGACCTTTGAGTGCTATTCGGAACCCTTGGGAATATTAAGTGTAGAATAAAATGTTTGATACCATCGTAATTTTTGCTCCTCCGTTCATTTACTACCCTTAATGTTATGCAATATTCAACTTCAAACTCACGATTTGCATAGCTCTAAATAACCACAAGGATTAAAATACTCGTAGCCCAACTCAGTAATGAGGTACAAGTTTTTTCGTTAAACAAGTATTCGAAGCATCTAGTAATTCTGTACGTAAGGTTATGCAAAACAATTTTAATAATTGTATGAAAATAACTGAATTAATTCTATTAATTTGCTCCAGGATTTATGCCTCTGAAAGCACGTGCATTGGTTACCTGGGAATTGGTAATTCCCTGGAGTTACCTAAGTAAACAGTTTTCAGCACATGCATTAGTTTATAAATAAGTGAAGGATATGCGTACACTGCGAATTTGTGCATGCCTCAGATCAACGTTTAGGTTTTCTGTGGTGCATGCATAACTGAATATTATGTATCCCTCCTGCGCGAGGTATGTGTATTCTAGTACTATTTGAAGTATTTTTTTATTACTCGTACGAGTCTATTGGTGACTCACACAAAACCTAGCGTGTGTTGCCTTTATTGGAAACTATAGCTGTCGCTTTAACCACGGCCCGCGGCCTAATTTAAACGATACACCTAAAAAATGGACTACTGCAGCAGCAGACAATTTTTAAAATCAGGGTCTTGCAGTTCCCTGATTCCTCCTCTAAAATAGACTACAAAAAATCGGTGTTAAATTTTGCTACTTGCATAGTTTTTCCTTCCAGTTTTTATTAATTGTAATAATATTTAAAAAAAACAGAATGTACCGCATTGCGCGAAGTTAACGTAGATGTTAACTATAAAAATAAACGTTTGTATAAAAAGAAAGCTCCCAATTCGGTGATTTGATGTTAAAAGTTCCACCTGTCCTGTAATGGCTGTAATATCAAAAATGTATATCTGTAGTCTTCATATTTGCTGAACTCTATGTAAAATGCCACCTGACTAATATTATTTGACCGCGAGTATTACAAGGCACATTTGAGAACCCGCGTCGGTCGACAGAGGGCGCCGCCGTCGGCGACGGACCGCCCGAAATAATATTTGACCAACATTGTCTGTTCCAACACAAACATTCACATTTCTATTACATAAATAATGAGCCCTAGCTTATTGGGATAGAACTAAATCAAAGGCTAAATGTAATAAATGAGATAGTAGCGGTATATAGTCGTGTTGTTGCTATAAGGGAAAATTTATATCGAATCTATATTTGGCCTACGTATACATTCGATACAGATAATGCAAATTAACTAATAAACTTTGAATGAACTGAAGACGAAGAATATCATTATAAAATTGTACTGTTTTATACATATGTAGAAAGGAGAGTAATGTTATTGAAACTTGTGAGAGTGATGAAACACTCTTGAGTATTGAAATGAGCGTGATTAGAGCTAATGCAGATGTAATTCAGATACTGGTATAATTTTCAGTCATGTTTTTATGTGATATTTCCAGTCCACAATACGATATTGAATAGATTCTTAAAAGGGTCAAACATTTTTTTCTTACCTACATTTTTCACAGATTTATGAGACAAATACTTTCGTAAAACTTATTGGAGTTGACCAGCTGCAACCCGCAAGGCATCGTCGATACAATATACCCGTTCTACTACGTTTTCCATTTTCTAGGAAATATAAATTGCTAATGCCGTAATACGACGCCCGCTCACGCAATCTCTTTCTTGTTGCCGAGGAGTAAGGTGCAAAAGAGCAATGTTTTTGACGTCACTTCGAAGCGTTTGCAGCCAAACGACTCTTTGATATCATGTTTATGACAAAATCAGTCTACGTTTTTATATCAAGTATTAAAAATATTTGAATGTAGGTTATTTTATTATGTATAAAACATAAAATAAACTGTAAACATAACATGCGAAAATGTTTTATAGTTCTTGTTAATGAAAATTGACTTTGAAATAAAACTAGATTTCGTACAGATTTTTTCACGAAATTCATTATAATGAAACTACTGTCATCACAGGCAATAAATAATCTCCGACGCTCGTACTGTTATAACCGATAATATCGAATCAGTTGAAGGGACAAATACCTTAACAGGTAATGTATACATATTACTTGCGCTTCATTTGTACCGATTTAAACGAACGTACTCTTTTATCAGAAAAACAAACAATGCTTACTTAATTTGTGTTTCTCTTGACGGATTTTACTCTATTAATAGGAAAGCGCACTATGAATCCATTGAGACCAACAATTCGAATATTTCAAATGACTTCACGTCTTCCAAATTAAATTGGTAAGTGGATCACAGAACCCAACACTTAATCTTAACCGCGACACGAGTTGCCGGCATTCCGTGCTCGGGGCCCACTGCCCTGCACTCGAGTATAATTGGAATTCCTATACCCTGCCATATATTTGGAGACCTTTGTCTGTTACCTAAACTGTTCACTTCATTAAGTCAGTTCATATGGAAATAGTATCTTGTGTAAACAACACTAACGACTCAAAAACCTTTCTTTTAATCACTTTCATCAAAATCCTGTAAGTTATTTTAAAATATATAGATATATAGGGACAAAACAGAGAAAGCGAATATTTTATACAAGTACTTTTCGTGTGCCGTTTTTGAACTATAAGATTGCGCTTACCTTTGCCTCGAAGATCCAACTTAAACCATAAAGTTTTTGTTTTGATCCTCAAAAGCCCTCCAATGCACAAATCCCTATAATGAATATAACAGATTTTAAACTTCCACACCATTTTGCGCGCTATCTGAAACGATGAACTCTGACTCCACTGAAGAAAACGCAACCGTACGGACACTTGTTGCTTCAAACTCTCAAAACAGCGCTTGTTTACTCTGTAGGTACCTAATTTCCTGGACGTAAATTCCCATCACATCCTCGTACACAAATCGAGTTTTCATGCAAACCAAAGTAGCATGACCTCAAAATCTGTATCAAATGTAGGTAAAGAAGGATCAGAATCTGTGTTTTGATGCTCGTGCATTTGGAATAGCCGAGGCCGCGCTCCCAAACTTCGCACCAACCACTTTATTAATTTGATCGCGAGAGATCAAAAGGAACGGGCCGGGCTCGGCATCGTTATTGAAAAGCGTCTTTATTACTTAAGTGCCAAATAAAGTAAGTACTCTTGTTGACCGTTTGTCAAGATTATGGCGCTTTAATTTAATAATACCATTATTCATTTGGTTTGTTTTGTTTCACAATGTTGATCTTTCCACAAAAGGATTATCTGAATTGTGTTTTTCACTGGTTTCTATTTCATTCTTCGCACGGCATCCTACGAGTATACTATACACATAAGTAAATGTTTAAAATTATGTATATTTAGGCACTTTTCATGTTGTTACAAATTTCGATCATCTCTGGAGCAATACTAATAAGATTGTATTTTTATTGGCAAACTCAGAATAGAAAAACAACTAAGTGAACTCACCTGATGAAGATCCCCTTTACTTAACTCAATGAACTATCAAACTCAATGAACTTATATATTTTGTTTGATAATTAATTAAATTTTATTGCGTTCTAGAGCAAACTAAAGTAAATAAGAATAAATATTCCGTAGTAGAGTTCGCGGAATGAAAATGATGATAATGTAATCAGATTGGTTTTGCATAAGGTTTTTGGACATGTAATTATCAAAACTTATTGCGCTAAAGTTAGACTCCGGTTATACACAGTGGGTACAATACTTTAGAGCAAAATATAATAGGTACATAAAATAATAGGTAGGTAGTAGGTATGTTGCCGTGTGGTGACGGCAGTAAGAATACATTTGTCACCACCCCAACTCTTCCCATGGGTGTCGTAGGAGTCGACTAAGGGACTAAAGTGTTACTGATCATACACTTGACCCGGGTATGTCTGAAAACTACGACCAAGACCACCGGGGGATGGGCAGCAGCATCCCTAAAGTGCGGTGGAGACACTGCGATCGCCAACCCGCATGCCAAGCGTGGCGATTATGGCAACTACCCCCCATGAAAAGCCAAACAAGGCCGCGGCCCCGAGGTTCCGGCGCCCCCCGGTGCCCTGGTTATGGTAGCGGCCAGGGTGCTAGCGGGGTCAGGGGTGCTAAGAATCTCCGGCAAAGATCCGGCTACCACCACCGACGACCTCTGGCCCTGGCAACGTACAACACCACGTACACTGCGGACCGACGAAAAGTTAGTGGAACTGGAGGAAGGATTGAGCAAGTTGCGTTGGGACATTGTGGGATTGTCAGAAGTCCGAAGAGAGGGCGAGGACACGATAATCCTAAGGTCCGGCAACTTGCTCTATTTCCGGGAGGGTGACCAACAGTCCCAGGGAGGTGTCGGGTTCATCGTCCACAAGTCCCTCGTAAACAACGTGGTGAAGATCGAGAGTGTGTCGGCTAGGGTGGCGTACCTTATACTCAGAGTATCTGAGAGATACTCGCTGAAGGTCATACAGGTGTACGCGCCGACTTCGACACACTCCGACGACGAGGTGGAGGCTATGTATGAAGATATCTCAAAAGCCATGCATAGCTCCAGAACCTACTTCACCGTTGTTATGGGGGACTTCAACGCAAAACTGGGCAAGAGAGATGGTGACGAACTGAGGGTGGGGCAATTTGGGGTTGGACGTCGGAACCACCGGGGCCATCTGCTGGCTGGTTTCTTGGAGAAGGAGGGACTCTACATGATGAACTCCTTCTTTAAGAAACGCGAGCACAGAAAATGGACTTGGATGAGTCCCGACGGTGCAACTAAAAACGAGATCGACTTCATCATGTCGACGAAGAGACATATATTCAACGATGTTTCTGTGATCAGTACGGTTAAAACCGGTAGCGATCACCGCCTGGTAAGAGGCACGTTGAATATATGTCCTAAGCTAGAACGCTCGCGACTGATGAAGTCTACGCTCCGTCCTGCACTCCATCTCCAAAACCCCGAGAGCTTTCAGCTGGAACTCCAAAACCGTTTCGATTGCCTAGGCGATGACGTGGACGTATTCAACGACGGGTTTGTGGAAGCTGTCCATAGCGCTGGGTCTAAGTTTTTTAAGGCCCAGCGGACAAATAAGACCAGAAAGCTCTCAGACTCCACTCAGAAGCTAATGGAAAAAAGGAGTGAACTGGTTCTACAATCCTCAGTTGATGCGACTTTATACCGGCAGCTCAACAGACAGATCTCTATAAACGCGATATGCGCCAACTCCGTACCAAGTGTATAGAAGAAGCCATCGAGCGGAACAAGGGCTCTAAAGTTTTTGCAAGGGATCTGTCTGTTGGGCAAAGCCAGCTCGCCAAATTAAAGACTGAGGATGGTAGAATCGTCACATCCAGATCTGAGCTGCTGAGTGAGATAAAGAGTTTTTATGGACAGCTGTACACGTCAACTAGCAGACCCGAAGTTGATCTAGCGGAAGACCTCAGAGCTAGACTGACCCGACACTATACAGAAGACATCCCGGACATCAGCCTGTGCGAGATTAGAATGGCTCTTGAACAGCTCAAAAATAACAAGGCGCCTGGGGAGGACGGAATTACAGCTGAGCTTCTGAAGGCGGGTGGTAAACCGATCCTTACGGCCCTTCAGAAGTTGTTCAATTCCGTCTTACTGGAAGGGAGAACGCCAAAGGCATGGAACAGATGTGTGGTGGTACTGTTCTTCAAGAAAGGTGACAACGCTTTATTGAAGAACTACCGACCCATCTCACTTCTGAGCCATGTCTATAAGCTGTTTTCAAGAGTCATTACGAATCGTCTTGCACGCAGGCTTGATGACTTCCAGCCTCCCGAACAAGCCGGTTTCCGAAGAGGCTTTAGTACCGTAGACCACATCCATACGCTTCGCCAGGTTATACAGAAGACCGAAGAATATAACCTGCCCCTCTGTTTAGCGTTTGTGGACTACGAGAAAGCCTTCGATTCGATCGAAACATGGGCAGTACTACAGTCTCTCCAACGGTGCCAAGTCGACTACCGCTATATCGAGGTGTTGAAGTGTTTGTACGAGAGCGCCACAATGTCAGTCCGACTCCAAGACCAGAGCTCGAAGCCTATTCTGCTGCAGCGGGGAGTTAGGCAAGGAGATGTCATCTCCCCTAAGCTGTTTACCGCTGCACTGGAGGATGTCTTTAAGACTCTGGACTGGAGAAGGCTGGGTATCAACATAAACGGCGAGTACCTCACTCACCTTCGATTCGCTGATGATATAGTAGTCTTGGCTGAGACCTTGGAGGACTTAAGTACTATGCTCGTTGACCTCAGTAAAGCCTCCGAGCGAGTTGGTCTTAGGATGAACATGGATAAGACGAAAATTATGTCGAATTCCCATGTAGCACCAACTCCCGTAATAATCGGAGACTTTACACTCGAAGTTGTAGACGAATATATATACCTAGGGCAAACTATTCAGTTAGGTAGGTCCAACTTCGAGAAAGAGGTCAATCGTCGAATCCGACTCGGTTGGGCAGCGTTCGGGATGCTACGACACATATTTTCGTCCAATATTCCGCAGTGTTTGAAGACGAAAGTCTTTAATCAGTGTGTGTTGCCAGTGATGACATACGGTACTGAAACGTGGCCGCTTACAATGGGTCTCATAAGAAGGCTCAAAGTCACCCAAAGGGCAATGGAGAGGGCTATGCTAGGAGTCTCTCTGCGTGATCGGATTAAAAATGAGACCATCCGCAGCAGAACCAAAGTAACCGAAATAGCTCTCCGAATCGCTAAACTGAAGTGGCAGTGGGCGGGGCACATTGCGCGTAGAACCGATGGCCGATGGGGCGGGAAGGTTCTTGAGTGGCGGCCACGTACCGGAAGGCGTAGCGTGGGTAGGCCCCCCACAAGGTGGACCGATGACCTGGTGAAGGTCGCAGGAGTCCGCTGGATGCGGGTGGCGCAGGACCGGTCATTGTGGCAATCTTTGGGGGAGGCCTATGTTCAGCAGTGGACGTCTTTCGGCTGATATGATGATGATGATGATGATGAGTAGGTATGTAATACTTCGAGAAAGAGGTAAATCGTCAAATCCGACTCGGTTGGGCAGCATTCGGGAAGCTACAACACAACGCCAATATTTCGTAGTGCTTCATGACGAAGTCTTTGATCAGTGTGTGTTGCCAGTGATGCCATACGGTAGATACTGAACATGCCTTACAATGGGCTGTATAAGAAGGCTCAAAGTCACCCAAACGGCAATGGAGAGGGCTATGCTGGAAGTCTCTCTCCGAGATTGTATTAGACATGAGACCAACCATAGCAGAACCAAAGCAACCGATATAGTTCTCCGAATCGCTAAACTGAAGTGGCAGTGGGCGGGGCACATTGCGTTGTAGAACCGGTGTTGGGGCGGAAAGGTTTTCGAGTGGCGGCCACGTACCGGAAGGCGCAACGTGGGTAGGTCCCCACAAGGAGGACTGATGACCTGGTGAAGGTCGCAGGAGTCCGCTGGATGCGTGTGGCACAGGAACGGTCATCGTTGCAATCTTTGGGGGAGGCCTATGTTCTGCAGTGGACGCCTTTCGGCTGATATGATGATGATGACGAATAAGTACAACACACTAACTTCATATGCTACAGTACAGTACAGCGTAAAACGTACGGATGGAAAAAATTTACAAGGCCGAGCTCCTGCAATTTAAAATCTAGCGATCAAATCTACGAACGATAGTCTGCGCCGGATCATGAATAAGAGCAAAGCTAACAATGCAAGCGGCAACAATGCGCCCATTAATATGAATGCGCCGAGCGACTGCACACGGGAAAAGGTTTCTGAAAGATTTTAATTCCCCAGTAAAGGAATACGTTCACATTTTCCTTCCACGTCTCGCCAATGGGTAATTTTTTCCAGAGTTGTCCCCCTACTTTTTTATAACATACGAGTAGGTATTTTTTATACGATGTGAGTCTAATAATAGGAGAAAAAATTGTCCCAAAATTTACATTCGTTTTTCAATTTTCCATTCCGTTACCGCCATTATAAAAAAGTATGAACAAATGGTAACTGAATAGAAAAAACCTTGGGACAGCAATTATTAGGATCAAAAGGGCTCTCGATTCTGAGTGGAAATTATATTTATTACATGTTCCAAATCCGAAACAACTTAACTATGAAAAAAATTACCCCAATGTATATGTGGTTTAATAAATGTATATTTGTACTTATTTTGGGATTTTACCTTATTCGCCCTTTTCCTTCTTCAGTAAACCTGCAAAAAGAAGTATGTATTAATTTTAACTGTCATGTCTAAGGTTCATATACCTCATTCTCATAGTGTGTAGATAAGAATAATAATATTAATCAATAAACTAAGAGTAAGAAGTCGAAAGAACTTTCACATAATTTTCAGGGAGGTATTATACATGTATTCTAAATAGAGCAGTTAGTCTCAAATACCTACGTAATTATTGGTATAAACAGTTAGTGCGGCACAAAACGCTACTTAGGTTCGAAAACTCTTAGGTCACCAATATTTAAAGTTTAGACATTTTTTGAACGAGCAATTTAACTGTATGTTTAATACTGTTTTTTTATTCGCTTTTGTCCAATTTTATTCCATTGTTTCCGCTTAAAATAACTGAAGATATTTATAACCTCGCATCAAGTTTGTATAGTAATCGCAAACATCGACCCTCGAAGAAAATATGGCTCACCAATAATGGCCCCGGGATGGGTTTTTGATGCGAAGATTTCGGGTTTATGTCCGATTTGCGTGCTTAATGAATTCCGATCGTTAAGTCACCGTCTGCGGTCGCTACTCGCTGCCACACATAGCTCAACACTTCAACTGGAACAAGCTGTTTTCTTAACTTTTAAATACAACTGATTTTTGTACTATAGCAAAGGTAGTCGCTGCAAGGGTTCAAAATTTACAACTACACACACCGGCAATGAAAACGGGTCAGGTGGTTATTTTCATAGAAAATAATGCAAACATGGAGATTTCAAATATTTTTAAAAAATATTTATAGTATAGGTAAAATCTATTTTTAAATTAGTTTGTATTGGAATTTCCCTAAATTTATAAATAAACCCAAAAAAACTCTAAAATTGTCGTTAGGTCGGTTTGTACAGACAAAAAAGACCGTTTAAGAAAACCACCTAAAATATATGGTAATACGAGTTTTTTAATCATGAGTTGCTATTTTTTATATCTACGGAGTCATTTGACGATAAAGTTCCGTGTTTTTCGGATTGGGTGAAAACTTTAGGGAAATTCCAATACAATCTGATGTTAAAAACGGTTCCACTTGTATTATAAATATTTGTAATTAGCATGTTTCCGCTATTTTCCATGAAAAAATCCACCTGACCCGTATTCATTGACCGCGAGTGTAGAAGGATGTACATTGCAAGCTCAAAATACAACCAACTTCTATACAACCCAATCTTAGATTATAGTTCTTGTATGGCGTCACTTGTATGTCCGTTATGTTCTGCCATAAACTTCCCCTCATCTATCCTCTCACCTTCAAGACTATTCCGAAAAGCACCATAAATGGATCTCCAAGTCTAACATACAGTACAATAGTTCGTGCCACTCACAAAGATGCGCAAAATTGGCAAAACTAACCTCTAATACATGACAATACGAATCTTAGTCTACGTCTTCGGGAATAGCACTATCTGTACAGTAGTAGACACGAAGGTCCAGCCTTCACTGGCTTTTGGACATGAACAACGCAGATTGCCAATCGCGCCGCACATTTTATCTCCTATCAATCCTGGCCCTTCCAACTTTATGTGTTCTAATTAATTTACACAATACCTTACGTATCATTTTATTTTCATTGCTACTGGAGAAAACCAATTAAAAGCTTAATAAAGCTTTAGTGAATTTGAAAACTGTGTTTAAGGGAAGGAAAATTGAAACAAAATGATCAAAGCCACAGTATGAAGCCGCGCCAGGGAGGTTGGGAAAACGTTTTTTTAGCCACGATAAATTGACTTGGGACGATATAAATGTATACTTAGCGAGGAGTTTCCTTCGGTATGTCTTTGCTTTTTTATGTATTCACGCATTTCATTACTGTCTCAGTGAGCTGTCATAAGCAATTGTATGCAGTACTCCAATATTCAGATGATAAAAATATAATAAACAAAATTTATTAAATCTGTGTCCGAGAAAAATAATATACTGATGATTGTAGGCAAACAGAATATTACTAGGGGATAGTAATGAGGAGTATGTGGTCTAAGCTTAAATACCGAGATATTTGGCTGTATCAAAATCTGCTGTGTGAATATGAACACATAGCTTTTAATACATCTGACTAAATATCACTAGTAGGTAGATCTAACTCTTTCTTAACTGAATAACGGTGACTTGATAAGACGAGACACAATGTCAAAGAGATAGCTTGTCACGTTTATCTCCCCGTCCTATGTCACCATTACATGGACAAGTAATATTTTCATTGAAGTGCACCGCTCTTTCTGAACGAAATTAATGCTATCACCGTGCTCCGTCTAGCGTGAAATTGGGAAAGCAAGCGAATTGACGTCACCATTCGAGGACCAAACTTGTTGGGACCTGCAATTCTTCAAGACTGCATGCCACCAGGGATCAGCTTCGTGCTGGATGGAGTGCATCGTGTGCTTGGCTAGTTATGGGAAGGAGGATCTGCAGAGGACACCTCTGCGCTATCTTGCTTGCGCAGTACCTGCATTTAACGCTGGAAAAAGGTAAAATAATACCAAGCTCCTATTAGTTATTAGCACGAAATTCAAAGTCTCACTAAAATAGGAAATGAGTAAGGTGTGCAGTGCAGTGACTCAGTCAGAGGCAAATTCAACTACTTATGAGCCTCATAGATTATGGTTCACCATTTCATTTATCACGGTCAACAAGACAGTAGGATCTTTTTACAAAACTCATTATCAATACAATACAAAGAGGAATATCAATTTTAATTAAAAGTAACTTTTATGTTCATGTCATAGTTGCATTTTGGTGACCTTATCCAATCATAAAAATATTATTAAAGTAGTCCTGCAGCAAACAATTTCATTTCATATCTACATCAAGTCCTTGTTGTAGACAGACATAAAACGAAACTATTATTTAGAAGCCATTACTCGTACTTCCATAATACGTATTTTTCAAAGGCCAGCTCAACAAAGATTAAAACCTGAGTAAATATAGGTACTTACTTAGGTATTCGTAATACCTAAGTGTCTCAATTGATTCGGGATGGATAGCTGAAAGAGAAGATTATCCATAGTGTTTGGGCTGTAGATCTTAAGACCAGACAAATTCAATTTAAGGATACATGGGTATTAGTTGTATTGATATAAACTCGCTCAAACGTGCAAACGATAATAAGTTCATCGTCTGAGACTTACGAATTTAATCAATCTTACAATCCTGAATATGGACTAGAAGAATTACGTAGACATACAGTATCACTGGGATTTAAACGTCTGGCTTCATGGAATTGAATATAACTACCGACTGTGGCATACTATAGGACTCAAATAGCTTTTCTGAACTGCTGGAGTAATGTCTTGGAAAATTTGGTAGCAAAGTACCTTTTTGAGCTTATTAACATGTTTCTATCCTAAATTTCTGATCCATGTACCTATGATTATCATTTCAAAATTCGCAGTATTAATAAATTTACCGAAAGATTTGGGTCGATAAAAAAATTACATAGTTAAGGCATTACTAAAAATCAAAATCACGATCGTGTCAATTGTGTTACGAAAACTGGTCATACAAACTTTAGGTTTACACTATTGTCAGTAGAAAAAGGCGGCAAATTCGCTCAGGACGACTTCGACACTTTCCTAAACTTGACTCTTTCCTATCTTGTCATTTTTTCAACTTGCCATTTTCTTACCTGGTCCCTTTCCCAAACTGGTCTCTTTCCTAACTCGTCACTTTTTTGTCTGGACAGACGATACGCCGGGTCCCCTTTAATAAGCCTAATATTAATAGTCCTAATATGAATTCGCATAATGGATTTGGCATAAATGATTAAGCATAACATTGAATAGGCAAAATAATAAAATGCCATAATGCTTAATACGCATATTACTGATTATGCATAATTGAAATATGCATAACATTATTTAATATAACTTTATTCATCCCAATATGGATTAGCATAAACTTAGAAATAAAGCGAATGAGGCAGATCAGGGTAAAACCAAGACAGTAAGGTTAAGTTCAAAAGACCAATAAGCAGGAGCGACGAAGCGAAGTTGAAGCCTAGCTTTCGTCGATATCTCATTTCGTTGATAATAAAGAATAAAGAATTAGGTATGTAATAATCAATTTTATTAGTAAAGAAATCACATCTTTGTATGCGCATGAAGCGCACGTACAGAGTGCGTACCTATTTAATACGGGCGTGTATTTTAATGATGCTTAAAATAGCATCTAGGGAACCTATTTACCTATACCATGATTACTACGATCACAAAACAATAACTGTATCCCGTATAAAATACACACGCCGTATTTATGAACATTATAAATTGCTATGGTAAAAATGTGTGTAATAATTAAAATAATAAATATTTAATATAAAAATATAAGTAGGTATACATGTTTGTCAGGACCTAAACCTTAACTGTTATAACTACGTACAACGCACAAGTAAAACAAAAGTCTAAACTAGTTTTAAATTGGAAGCAATAATAATATTATTAATACGGTAAAATAATAATATTATTAATACGTACTATACTAATCGACAGTAACTTGGCAAATATCGGTTTCGCTACGCAATCTATGATCGGTCATTATTATTTTATTTATTATATTTTATACCTTTCATTAAGTATATATTAGTAATACGTATTAGTATTATGCTTTTCCTAATTATTCCAAATCATCGTTATGATAGTTTACGTTATACGTAGATACATTATGCGTAATCGTTTATGCGAAATTATGCTTATGCCACTTAAATAGTATGCTTAACAACGCTATGCCAATTTGAAGTATGCGTAATAAATTATGCGAATTAATATAGACTCATTCTGTTCACCCTTTATACTCTTTTAGTTCCGTTCAAACCAAATAAATAATTTGCTAGCTTTACGATTTTATTTACTTATCCCTTATTAATATGATTACATCAATAAAAAATCAAAATTGAATTTATCCATTTTTCGATAATGATGCTCGAAAACATCTCTTTTATCTAGGAAACTCATTTACTCACCCACAACAGTGACGTCAAAATCATCTTTGACATTGACAACTTAAAGAAGTAGTAGTGACAGCATAGTCACAAATTAAAATAAACTATGTGACGCAGACTTAAGGTGTATTTCCTATAAATGTTCCGAACTTTATGATCATCCTGGCTGATCCGATATCTTTGAGTCATGTTCGGTCCGATATCTTTACCTACTTGTACGTTACGAATTTATTGAAAAGTGACTGCCCCTAAATTTATGACGAATTACACGCTCCCAAATCATTGCCCTTTTCTCACGTAACGAATTTATTGAAATTTTACGATGCTCCGATTTATTTGGGGACCTCGACCGCTACCATATATCTGATGGCGACTGTACATGTAGTAAATTTGCCCGCTCAGGACGACTTCGACACTTTCCTAAACTTGACTCTTTCCTATCTTGTCATTCTTTCAACTTGCCATTTTCTTACCTGGTCCCTTTCCCAAACTGGTCTCTTTCCTAACTCGTCACTTTTTTGTCTGGACAGACGATACGCCATTTCCAAAAATGGACACTTTCCTAACTTGTCTCTTTTTTAACTCGCCATTTTCTAACTTTATCTGAAGGGTCCACGGAAAGAACTGTCTAGTCTAGGTCTTATGAAAATCAGGTCAATATGTACCTTGTTTCGTTAAAACTGAGGTTGTTTTTTTTTCGGAAATTTGAATTAACTAAGATCTAAAATCGAATTGGAGATCAAAAATGTAAACAAATGGGATACCACTACAAAAAAAATATCGCGAGAGGTGGGTGATAAAATCATTGAAATATTTATGAATAATGCGTATTTACAGTCACTGACGTAACGTACATATAATTTTGTTTTTTTTTTTAATATAAAACATTATTTTTTAATGATATTATATTTCTCTAGTTTTAATAAAATGTAAGGTGTTTAATTTATACTACTGGCAATGACAAGAAATCTTAAACAATTGGTTCGAAGTTATAACTAGTTCATTCGTAATTGAATATGGTAACTACACTAAGAACCATTAAAGAGGGTCGCATAATTATATAACTATTTAACTATATAC
>JALPQI010011972.1:0-34889 GCA_025490895.1 Thaumatotibia leucotreta
ATACGTTCAAAGAACACAAGTCTCTAAAGCGGCCACAGAAAGTGATACGATTTTTTTTCCTAAAAATAAAACTTTAAAACGCTCTCCTGGACAATTACCAAAATGTCGCTTAACAGGTTTCTCCTTTCCACCGTCGAATTATATATCTTGATAGATAGATATACAGGGTGAAATTGAAATCGTGAATCGTAATATGTTTTACTAACTCTATGAATAACTAATAATTGGATGCCCCGTAAGTTACTTAGACATAGTCATGTTTTTTTTAAATTTTTGGTGGTTTTAAAAAAAAAATTAGGTGATTCTAAAATTATAACGATTATTGAAGCTATTTAAACCGTCAAATGTAATAAATATTATTTAATTTTGCACGAAATGACAAAATTGGCATTATTTATTACTTCAATTTGAAGAGATAATTTAAATTATTCAATTAATTTGTCTTAATAATCCGTTTTGATATTCTAAAGCCAAAAAGTACAAAAACACAAGCCCCAAATAGTACAAAAAATTAATAAATAACATGATCATTTTTAAATAATTTGTGGGGCATTTAATTATTAGTTGTTTATAGAGCTAGAAATAGTTATTTGTTATACAAGGGTGCAAAGTTGTATTTTACCCGCGAGTATGAAATTACCGTTCTAAAATAGAATCCTGAGCGCAGCGAGTGTTTAACATACGAGAAGTAAAATACATTTGCACCCGTGTGTAACACAAAACTTTTCCCCTCACTATAGCGAGGAAACTCAAAAAAGGTAATTATTTGTTCACATTACAATCATCATCGGGTTAGCGATAATAATTTTCCAAATGCATCATGTATTTAATACAAGATTTTGTCGCAGTAAACATAGAACGAAAAAGTAAACGCAGCACGATTTTAACACATTCCTGTAGTTGCACACCAACGCCAATGCATTATTAAATAATTCTCATTCATTATTTTTACAGAATTATAACAGAACACCCTGAAAGTTGTTTAGTTTACTATTTTTATGCGTGTTCGAGTCGGTAAATAAAGATTATAACCTATAATATGCTTTGACAATGTTGACGTTGACATTTTCTGCGTTTTGTGATTGCATCTAGTCATCTTATCATCATTCACTAAAACAATTGTTACTTATGGAATTTTAGGATTTATATGTTAAAATCATCATATTACATAAAGGTTTGTATTTTACACTAAATTTTCAAACAAATTATTTAATTATCATTAATATGGAACGATTTCCGTGAGCATTTTACGTTTTGTTATTCCAAAACCAAGGTCATTACTTTGCCACACACACACAAGTGAATAATATGCGTTTTTTTTTTTTTTTTATACCACGTCGGTGGCAAACAAGCATACGGCCCGCCTGATGGAAAGCAGTCACCGTAGCCTATGGGCGCTTGCAACCCCAGGGGTGTCACATGCGCGTTGCCGACCCAATAAGAACTTGTACACTCCTCTTTTGAAGAACCCCATACTGTAGTCCAACGGGAAAACCTCGGCAGGGAGCTCATTCCACAGACGGACCGTCCGCGGGAGGAAGTTCCTCTGAAACCGCACGGTGCGCGACCATTTAGGTTGCAAGGTGTGAGGATGAGCGCCCAGTCGGTGGCGAGCGGTGCGATGATGAAAAGTGGACGTTGGCATCATGTCGAACAGTTCTTCAGAGCACAACCCATTGTACAGACGATAGAACACACATAAGGAGGCGAAGTCTCTCCTTAGACTTAAGGGTTCAATACCGCCTGTGAGTCTGGGATCGTCGACTATTTGGACAGCTCGTCTCTGAACCGAGTCAAAGGGTGCAAGCTGGTATACAGGTGCTCCTGCCCAGAGGTGACAGCAATACTCCATATGGGGTCTGACTTGCGACTTATATAACAGAAGTCTTTGCCCCGGAGTAAAGTATCCCCTCGCTTTATTGAGCACCCCGAGCTTTTTGGATGCCAGCGTAGCTTTTCCCTCTAGGTGACATCGGAATTGGACGTCGTTGGAAATGTCGACTCCGAGGATCCCAATACTCCCTGACATGGTAAGAGCTGTGTCTTGGAACTTTGGAGCCACAGTAAATGGGTTTTTTTTTAGCGGTAAACGCGCAAACTTGTGTCTTTGTGGGGTTGAACCTGACTAGGTTATCCCGACCCCATAACGAGACTCTAGATAAAGTGTTGTCGATGTCAGACACAAGTTTTCCGCGACTTTCCAGTACCACAGAGCGAGGGATATTAGCACGGCCTGTGTAAAAAGTATCCCCAGTACTGTCATCCGCATAGCAATGGAGGTCGCCGATAGACAACATGTCATTGATATGCAGAAGGAACAGCGTTGGGGATAGCACAGAGCCTTGCGGGACGCCAGCGTTTATGTCCATGCTATCAGAGCAGCTACCGTCTACTACGGCACGAATGCGTCTGCCGGACAAAAAGCTAGCAATCCATCTGCATAATCCCTCGGGCAGTCCATAAGATGGCAACTTCGACAAAAGGCCCCTATGCCAGACCCGATCGAACGCCTTCGCTATATCTAGGCTGACTGCCAAAGCCTCGCCTTGACTCTCAATGGCTGATGCCCAGCGGTGAGTGAGGTACACTAGAAGATCACCGGTAGAGCGACCGTGGCGAAAGCCATACTGGCGGTCGCTTATAAGATCGTGTTCTTCTAGGTAACCAAGGAGCTTAGCGTTAACTATACGCTCCAGGACCTTAGAGAGAAGGGAGGTGATAGCTAGGCCTATAATTCGATGGATCCGATCTGTCACCCTTTTTTGGAACAGGGTGCACAAGGGCCGTCTTCCACGAAGATCGAACTTCCCGTTTGATACTGGAAAGAGCGAAGAGACGCGTTAACACAGGACACAACTCAGGAGCACAACGTTTAAGCACCACTGCAGGTATGCCGTCTGGCCCGCTCGACTTGTGAACGTTTAACGACAGCAACTCCCGCCGAACATCTTTCTGGGAGATGCGAATTTCTGGCATGGAGTGTGCGCACCGCGGGATGGTAGGCGGTATAATGCTGCCGTCATCGCTCACAGTCGAGTTCGAGGCAAAAAGAGCACCTAGAAGATCGGCTTTCTCTTTTGCACTATGGACCAGATTACCGTCAGCATTTCGCAGTGGTGGCAGGGACGACCGACAAAAGTTTTTACACGTTTGTATTAAAGGATAAACGAGCACTTTACGAGCTAGTGAGGGGAAAAACATATTACGATTCACGATTTAAATTTCACCCTGAATATCGTGTGAAAGTATTTCAAGCTTGTCCGTTGCAATTAAGTTTACTTTTAATCAAATCAAATGATGACAGTACAAGACTTGAAAAAATTCAAAGATTTATTCATCCCTACTGTCTACTCGTACGACCAACGACTAAACGTCTCAACGGTTTTGTAGAACAATTTAACCCCAGCAGGGAAGCAATCCTCGCGAGGCCCATTGATGGTCGGCCTCGACTCATGACTTGAATGTATTATCGCGGCACAATTATGGCGCTAAATGACATCACTCGATTATTTACTACTCGTAATGTGAACAAATAAGCTGTTAATTATCCATTTGTAATTTTTAACACGCCTAAAATACTATTATTACGTCATTGTGGATTGTGGGTGCGTATGTACCCAGTACACACCGACATAATTTATCGCCGACATCATTTGTATGAAATTGACGATGAAAACATAAACGAGATCGAGACGTTTTTATAAGTTATTACCTACACTCGGCCTTCTGCGCACTTGCGCAGCCGTACCGCAATCTTTCAAATCCACAAATTTCGAGGATTTCCCTCTGTCAATGTACTGACGCCTTCAATTTACGAATTTCGAAATTCATTCTAGTTGTAGGGCTACTCAAATGTCTGTGAGCAAGCACCTTGGGACTCCGATACTCGTATCTAATGACGACTGTAAATGAAATAGTGCGTGAGATGGCTGTCCACTATTTTACCTATATGTCGAGTTCCTAGCCTTATTAAGTTATCATGACTTTGCAAGTATCGGTATCTAACGGTCGGATTTACTCAATACCTCGCTACAATACGAGTAGAGCAGAAGGCCGAGTGTATATCTTAGAAAAAACGTCTCGGTCGCGTTTACGTTTTCAAAGTGAATTTCATACAAATGACGATGAAAACGTAAACGCGATCGGGACGTTTTTTATAAGTTATTACCTACACTCGGCCTTCAGTGCGAGAGCGATAAAATACGTATGACGATACATATTGAGTAAAATGTTTACTTTCCGTTGTGTTATTTGTGGTGTAGTTATCTTTAATAAAAATTCGCATCACGTCCTGTCAATTTGTCTTCATTTTGCATACAAGACTCATTATTTTAATGTAAAACCATAACACTTACGCAAATATTTACAGCAGCACTTGAACAGAAGTCTACACACCATAACCATGTAGAGTTGCATTATTATTTGGTAATAATTTTCTTCTCGAATGAAATGAAATATTGTTCCTCAATTTGTAAGATAAAGGCACACTATGCATCTCGAATTCTTGACCACAATTAGTAACGTAACATCCTCACTATAATTTGTTTCAAAATTAGTGCTAATTGTCTTTAGGCTGCTTGATTGTAAGGGTTATTTGAGTTCAACATTTCATTATGCTGAATGAAAGTTTATGGAAGTTACTTTGAATCTTCCTTTCCTACAATATGATTAGTAGGTAGTTTTCAGTAAATATATTTCATACCTAGGTAATGTGTCTATGAGTTGGTATACATACTTACCTAATATGTTTTGTACATCCGTATAATATTTCCAAAACATTAATTAAGTAACGTATTAATTTGATGCTGTTTCTATAAAGCAGTCGCGGAGTTACTTTATTTTACAAATCGATAGAGACTACAACCAATCTAACGCAAATATAACTGGTTCTCTATAAATAAAGAATGATTTAATTAACGATTTCATTTTATTCATAATTTTAAACAAATTATGTTTTTACTACGATTCGCATAATAATTAATCACCTTACATGACTCACCTCCGTTGAGGTCTCTAGCAGTTCATTGTAAACAAGTTATCGTACGAGTAACCTATTTACTCACAGCAGGTTCGCGTGACACAAACATGAGATCATTTACCATTTTTGTCAATGACGCTGCCGGAAAAGGTACATCTGTCACCTATGACCTTCTTGTAGACCCACTGGTACTGCTATTGTTAGAACTGACAGCATTTTGTTATGCCATTGGCAATTTCCTTCCACTTAATATTTGGTGAAGAATGGTCGCTCTCGCTCGCTCTTTTTGCATACCTACCTATATGAGGCGAGCAAGACAGGTATAGAACGGAAGGTTTTTCTATCAGCTCACGGACTGTACCTATTCACTGCTGACGACAGCATTTTAGTCCAGGAGCTGAGGTGCCTTCATAAATATCAATGGCAATGTAGTGGCAAGTGTATCAATTGATGTATACAATGCCTACCCGTTTTTATCAATTGTCACTCAACACGTACACGATAACAGAGGTCAGATTTTGTTTGGCCTTATTTAGCGACCATGTTCTTGCCATGAGGTCTATCGTAATAAAAGACATAGTTACTAGCAAAATATTTATGTAGTCGCTGACATCATGATGCTTTTAACACAGGGCGTGTCAGGGTAGAGTTAATTAGCATTAGTAGGTGCGTACTTTTAATGGGTTGCTATTTTTCTTGACATTTTGCCTAAGTACTTAACTGACAATTTGTGACTCTAAAGGGCCTGTTTCACCATCATCGAATAAAATAATACATCAGACAAATGTTACCTGTCCTTTTCTTTAGTATGCCTGGAGAAAAGGATAATGATAATTTTATCTGACACTAGTTGCCTTTCGTTCACAATTCACGACTTAGCGATTGGTATCTTGGCTACGTACACTGGCCTAGTATCGTGAACTTCGAAATTTGTAAATTTCGAGGATTTGTTTGTGTCACATCACCGAAGGCGTCATTACGGCCTGGCCACGACTTGTTGGTCTAAGGCGACCAACGGGGCGGAAAACCATACGTGCGAGAGGAAGTTCAGATATCAGCCTCTCGCTCTGACTCATGGATTCGCTTGCCGCCGGTCGCCTCAGACCAAGGTCGTTGCCAGGACATTAGAGCGAAATCCCCGAAATTTGCTTTTTTCGTATTCTTACTGCCAAATGTATTCTTACCGCCGTCATCTGCCATGATATAAGTATTTTAGAAACTAAAATATGTTGTCCTGTTGTATTTTAAATATCTACTGTTACTTTCCAGGCCCTGACCTGCTCGTGCGTGGCGCTGCATGCCGTGAGCTTCAACGCTGAAGTGGAACTGGGCATGCTGGTGACCGGCACCTTCGTCGGGTACCTCATCGTGTTCGCCGGCGCTGCCGCGGGTAAGCATTATACCTATGCCATTCGTCAATTTAAAGTTAAAAAAAAGGAAATAAAAGAGGCTGATTTTCCATAGCATTTGACGTCTTTGACGCATATAGTGAAACACGTTTATTACGCACATATTCATGCAAAAAGAAACAAAAGTCACGATACCAGTTCTCCTACGAATTCGGCAGTAGAAAATGGTGGCAAATTAAAAAAAATCAATGTTACTCTCAAAAGTTGTTAAACAGAATCATCAGAATTAAACTAAGTAACACAAAAATTATGATGTAAAATCTTGTTTTCATTAAAGCGTTCAACTATGTACAATATTTTTGAAATCTACCCAAATGCTCGTCGTAAGTCAAGTGATTATGTTTCCAGGTTACGTGCTCCAAACCCCGTCCGCCAAGAGGATCGACGTGTTCTACACGCTGATCGGAGTGGGACTGTTCATCGCCAGCGGCGCGATCCTCATTGAGAGGTGAGTTGGAAAATCTTGACGAATGTACTTTCCTTCGAGCGGCTGGTAGTTCAAGGCAGGGTGGGGGCAACAGACCACGTGGTCGGTCTCCAATGAGGTGGACCGACCTGATCAAATCTGCTACAAACCAGCCCGTGCACGACAATACTATACTTGCCGCAAAGCCAACTGTTCATCGCTAGCGGCGCGATCCTCATTGAGAGGTGAGTTGGAAAATCTTGACGAATGTACTTTCCATCGAGCGGCTGGTAGGTCAAGGCAGGGTTTAGGGCAACAGACCACGTGGTCGGTCTCCCATGAGGTGGACCCACCTGATCAAATCTGCTACAAACCAGCCCGTGCACGGCAATACTATACTTGCCGCAAAACCAACTGGCGACTGAAGGCACAATGCGTAGTGTTGTCAAGTGTAATAGAGATAGTAATATGCCATCAGTTGCCAGATAGTTTTGCGGCGAGTATACTCGTAGACGCGTAGCCGTGAGAGAAAATGGCGCTGGGTGGTGAAGCTCGCCACTCAAAACATGACGGCCACGACCACTCTGCCAATGGGGTAGCGACGAAGAAGTACTTTAGAGCAAACAAAACCCCTATCACGTAAATAAACAAAACTACCTACAGTCGTAGTATAGTCGGGTGATCATCAGGGTGCTTAGCCAAGATGCCAATCGCTAACGCTCAGTAAGCGTATCGTAGTTATCCCTCTTTCTCAACCTTTCTTATTAATGCGACAGACACTTAGTTTCGACTTACTTTCGTTCACGATTGACGATTGAGCGTTAGCGATTTTCAACTTGGCTAAGCACCCAGTGCTGCTTACATCTAACCAAGACCCTCATCAGACATCACCTGTCATTGGTACGTTCAAAGATATGTCATCGAGTCTATCACATGTCGCTAAGCGCCTGCTTAGCCTTTATAAATTGCCAAAAATGATACAGGGTGTAATCATTAAGTGTGGCCATGCCATAATTCCGTAAATGTAACAGATATCAGAAAACTTCCAACTGATATCGAAAGTGCGTTACCCAACGAGTAAAATTGCATTAATAACTTTTTCTAAATAGATGGAGTAATATTAAAAATTCTAAGTTAAAACGCTCCCGTACATTTAGTATGACGACTAGCCTTAAAAAATGTCGGGTGTCATAACAGACAAAACTGTTAGAGATTCGTTATTTGTACGAATATATTGTAATAAAATAATAATACTACCGTTTATGGAATAATTAATGTAACATTTATTCTTAAATAAAAAAATATTCGTATTAAACTACTCTTTGAATGAACGGTGTACTATACATATGTATGGAAGGGTTTGAAGTTAATATTTGAGATGTTTCTGATTTTATTTCAAAAAAGGTATTAGTGTAATTTTAAACTTGGACGAGCAATATTTATATCTTGTAACTCTTGACCAGGCTGCCTATTTGCCTAAAATAATCAACACTATTTACTCGGAAGTACAAAACACGTAGTGTGCATAAAAGTCAGTCACGTAGAATAAATAAATCGGCACTGTAAAACATTTCATGGTCACTTGTTTTTGTGACTCTACTACTACTCTACTACTAAACTATACCCAGCTTGCGCTTTTGTAAATACATCCGCCAATGCGCATAATAGTCTAACAAAGTCCAAATACATATTTAAATCCCAATAGGCGTTCATCTACATAGTGATACAAGGTGAGGATCTGCCACGGTGACATTGACAGGGCAGCTTATAGCCTGCCGTCTCAATTTCAATATTTGAAACGAAACAAAAATTTAAAAAAATGTGAAGTAGGCCATTTGGTATATAAACGATTATTTATACATAATGACAACGATTCCTAAATATAAGTTGTCTCATTCATTTCAATCTCATGTAGTAAGGTGAACATATTATGTTAAACAGTCAATCAGTCATGTCAAAAATACCTGCTGACTCTTTAGGCTTTACTGAATTATTTGTATTATTTTTTCCCAGTTAGTCACATTAAATAACAGAGTACCTAAAAATATTCAAAAATATCCCTAATTCCCTGTTCACTCTTGCTCCACGATCCACATGTCACCCTGTTCATTCTGAATAAAATGGGCCGAGAGTCAGTAAGCGTTTACAATGTAGATACATGTACATTCACTAACCCAAAAACGTATTTTGATTTCCAGGTTCCACAACGCCTCCAGGAATGACTTCGTGAACAAGAACCTGGCCAAGGCTTCTCTCTCCATCATCAATGGTGCCATCCTGCTCTTCGACGCCATCCTCACGCAGCGAGGCGGTTAAGTTGACGCTTCCCGCCCTAAGCCAGCAAGGACTTCTTTATTAATTTTTAACAATACGACTTCAATACACAATCTAGGGCCGGATTTAAGGGTTGAGAGGCTTCGGGGCAACAAAGGAGTGGAGGCCCCCTGGCCCCCAATTATTTTCCAAAGTAGAAATTTTTTTTCAGTCAAGTTTTTCAATAAATATTTTTTTGTGGAAACAAGTACCTATAGATTTATCTGAAATTAAATTTTAGCGTTAACGAACGGAATCTTCCGAGCTTTTTTCGCCGAAAAATCGTTAATGATTTCGCTAAAATCTAGTTCCCGGAGTAGATTAGGTATTACTTCAATACTCAAAAAAAAAATTTACTAGTGTTTACTAGTTGGAATTTGAAAAATTATTTTTCGAAATCTCTATTATGGGGGCCCCTCTTTTGTGGAGGCCCCGGGGCTGTAGCCCCGGTTGCCCCCCCTTAAATCCGGCCCTGACACAATCCAAAGACTTAAACGATCTGAAATGGTCATAGTTTGAAACAGCAAGTGTACAAACAGAAAAAAAATAGGTACAGTACATACAGTGAAGTAGGACCGGCTAGCATGGTAACATAGATGGATTAATACAAAATGTTCGAAAAGAAGGATAGTATGTTTGCTATTATTCAGCTGACATGATATTATATTTGGTATAAGTATGAGCAGTAAGCATTTTTTTTCTTAACATAATGATAGTTGTAGATATTATTAGTTTACTAGTTGCTCCACAGAAATCCTTTGTTTAAAGCAATTTGAGAAATCCACATAAGAAGCTATTGAATACGAATATTTTGTTAGGTATCGAAGATGCACAAATATCAGGATCAAAGCAAGAATTATTCACAATACTTTGTCAGTGTCGAATGCTAATATCTATTTATAAGTACTTCTAATTATAAGATAGACTATAATAACTTATTTTGACAGTTTTCATATTTGTAAGACTATAACTTTCATCATGATATAATGGTGACTTTTCATAACAATGTCCATTTTATAAAAGGCACAAAGCATTTAATGTTTATATCACTTTTATTCGTATACATTCGAGCTTTTAAAATACAATTTATATAATGTGTACCGATTTTATACTGTAAAACAGAGATATTCATGAAACGTTTAAACTTGGACTTTTATTATTAAACGCCTTTTACATTGTTTATTTCTTTATCCAATCCGGCTGCCCCCTGAGGCCCTACCGCGAACCACGAACGAAGTGTTGCTTGTCTCTCGCACTTGTGAATTCGTTCGTAAGTGTGACAGAGAGACAACACTTCGTGGTTCGCGGTAAGGGCCTCTGACATACCTATCGTACACTGAAATTTGTAGTGAGTAGAAGCGTTTTAATTTAAGGGGTCATGTAGGCCTAGCACATGATTATTGCAACAATATGTCGCCCCGAGACAGTCTGTCCGTCCTTGTTTAATTCATATAGTTCGTAAAAGATGGAAAATCCATCTCGTGGCGACATACTGACGTACCAATCATGTGCTAAGCAATCTAAGCGAACTGGTTGGCGGCCCTGAGAGTCGCTGTACACTCAACCAATTGGAACCCTATAGTTGCCGATTTCTAAGAATTAACACAAAAAATTGCGTACGTTTTCATTTTAGTTTAGTAAAAGTTTCCCATTAACGCTTAATCCACTGACATAGAGGCTAAACGTGGCTTTTAGCATCCGACTCGGGAAGACTACAGTGACAATGGTTTCACGTGAGTAATGTACAGAAAGCATCATCTACTTCAAGTTTTTAGTAAATTGTTAAGTTAATTGCCGATACTATACCTACTTATACTAACTATACTAGATCAAAGATGTTGTTTGTAATATGCAATATAATTATGCATACTAGCGTCTATACCTACTCTCCCGCTTTCATCACGAATTACGACACATATGTTTAAACGAAATGGACATTATTGTATGAGAAACGAGAGGCGAATCACTGCTGATAGGTACATATATGTATACAGGGTGTTTGGTTAGCGGTGTCGGAGCTTTTAAGGGCTTAAACTACAATCAATTTCATCGATAAATTACCAAACAATTTTTTTTTGTGCCAACGATAATTAAATGGCGGCCATTTTAAAATTTCAAACAGACGAATACGGGCGCACGTGATATTTCTGGAATTATACGTTTGTTATCGGTGCTATCCTTGCAATAAAAATCTCGTTAGAGAGCTCATTAGATAAGCAAACTAATTAAGCTAATCATTTGAGTCAACTATTTGAACAACAAGGCCAAAAAAATTTTTTTTTATTAAAAATAGTAAAAAATTCACCTTAATTTTTCAATTAATTTAATTTTGCATGAAAACTAGGTCGTTAAGATAGGTTTTTGGTGTTGTTATTTGTTAGTACAGGATGTTAGCTAAAACACAACACCATAATTACAGTTATAACTTAAGTACTTTAGGAATTACAAGTGCTCAAACATGCACTGGATGGATGGAAGGCGGCCACTTCACTAGTCAGTACACTGCTGACATTCATTTGTTTATGGATTTTGCATCGGGAACGCTAAATGCAGCTGTTTTGGTGTATGTTTGAGCACTTGTAATTCCTAAAGTACTTAAGGTATAACTGTAATTATGGTGTTATTTTTTAGCTAACATACTGTACTAATAAATAACAATACCAAAAACCTATCTTAATGACCTAGTTTTCATGAAAAATTAAATTAATTGAAAAATTAAGGTGGGTTTTTTACTATTTTTGATTAAACATTTTTTTTGGCCTTATTGTTCAAATAGTTGAGTCAAATGATTAGCTTAATTAGTTTGCTTATCTAATGAGCTTTCTAACAAGATTTTTTTTGCAGGGATAGGACCGATAACAAACGTATAATTCCAGAAATATCACGTGCGTCCGTATTCGTCTGTTTGAAATTTTAAAATGGCCGCTATTTAATTATCGTTGTCACAAAAAAAAATTGTATGGTAATTTATCGATAAAATTGATTGTAGTTTAAGCCCTTAAAAGCTCCGACACCGCTAACCAAACACCCTGTATGCATAAGAGTGTATGTTCAGATATACACGGTGCTCGTGAGCATTCCGAAAGATTTTAATGCTGAATTCCTGAGCATATTTAGAGTATTTAATGTTATATAAAATTTCCTGGATTCGGCTTGGTTACAGAGATAATTAAAAATTTTTCGAAATAAGTTTTTCGACGTAACTCGTCATAAAACTTCATTTTGATTACTAGCAATGATGGCTAGCACAATGTGTTCTAATATTACCACACCTTTTCCCTGACAATCAAAAAATAAGAATAGACTTAACGAAAAAACCTGTCCCTAAAAAAAATCATTTAAAAAATTAATTTTACAAATTGTTGTTATTGATAAAAAGTATTGGAAATTTTCAAAAGTATTCAAAAATTCTAAAATAAAGGAAAAAAAATTTTTTTGTGGAATTTGACATTAGGGCATTTTCGCGAGAAGATATACAAAAACTTATTTTTCTGAAACAGGTAATTTTTATGTTTTTCCTGCTCAGAATCACGAGCTCTTTCGATCCTACTAGAAGAAAAAAAGTGTCCCAAATTTTTGTTTCCATTACGTAACCGTTTTTCAAACACTTTGTACAGCGGTTACAAAGTGGAAAGCATGTAAAATGTATGAAAAATGTGGGACCACTTTTTTCTTGTACTTTTTTTCTCCTAGATTGAAAGAACTCGTTATTCTGAGTAGGAAAAACATTAAATTTACCTACCTTAAAAAATTTTTTTTTGGATCTCTTCTCGCGAAAATGCCCATTAGCTCTCATAATATTTTTTGTTTATTTTGATGTCTAGAATGCTTAGTTAAAATCTTTCGCAATGCTCGCGAGCACCGTGTGTGTATCTGTTGGCGACTGTACCTGCACCTACTTCGCGTAAATATATTGTGGACAAAAATAAATGGACTAGGTAACGATATTTTCTAATTAACATAGGGTAATAATTGAAAATTATTTGCATAAACGGCAAATAAATGGACTTTCTTTAAACTTCAGATATTTATATTTAAATTCAAAACAATTAGACATTTACAATTTATAACGTACCCACGGTTTTAGTGAATGCGCTTCTATTTCCTATATCCCTGAATAATTAATAGCTAGCCATCATTGCTGCGGCCACAGGTCGCGTAATTGTCGGTGTCGGCCCGTCTGTCTCACACTAAACAAGCTATTTCGGCTACACCCATTACTATTCCATGCACGAAATAATTAACGAGACCGTATTGGTTCACAAAAACATTATCCTATTATATTTACTCGGGCGAAACGGCTTGGCCGTACAAAAAACGGCAAATTAAAAAAATGTAGGCGCTAAGAGTTGGCTGATCATAGAAAACAAAAAGAGTTTGACGCCTCTTTGCACTGACGAGCTGATTGGCCAGAGTATACCGTGTGTGAATCTAATACGGGCGATAAAAGATACCAGGCATCAAATGAAATTATAATATCTGGGTCCATATTGGCACTTATACAATTTTTTCTTCGAATATTTTTACTAATACCGTTTTTTACTCATAATCATCATTACTCCGAAAATTTTTTCTCATACTTTTTTTCTTACTAAAAATTATACTTCTACCTACAATGTTTCTAACGATTTTTATTTCGAAACTTTATCCCCCTAAAGTCGTCAAGTAGATTAATCTATACTCATAAAGTTATTTGAAATAAATTGTTTATTTATAAACATTTTGCCATTACGTTCACTCTGTTGTGGTATAATTCTTTTATGAATAACATAAACTGTGTAGTCATAATGGGCTTTGTGCAGAAACTGTTGTAACATACTCAACTTTAGCATATTTCTTTGTGGCAGATTTCGAGTTGTTCGAATATTATTCGAGCATAATTTCGATGCTCCTATTTATGATGAGGCATAATCTGGATGTGCATAAAAAGTATCGGCATAGTTTGTTTTAGCATAACAGAAAAGGAATAATTACAACCTCTCAATATAATCGAGGTAGTAGTAATATTCTATACGTAACTTACTGTGTTACTGAGCTGAGTACTTTCTAGGTTGCTAAAAAAAAAATAACCTCGAAGACTAAGGCGGGAGCAAAGCTCCCGCCTCAGTCTTCTAACCTAACCTATCCGAGTCGGATCTGCCCCGGAAGGTTTTGTTCGCTCGCTTCGCTCGCTCACTGCAGAAATTTTCGCCCTCACAGCAAATTCTGCCTGACGAAAAAGGCAAGTTTCGAACATGTGGCTACATGCCCAAAAAAAAATGCGAATCTAATTTCTGTCTTATAACACTCGGCGTAATTAATGATATGCCAAGATAGTTTCGGACAAAATAATATTCGAAATATTGTTATTTAAGCCAAGTGATGTTTCTGTCTCATTAAGTTGATGCCAAAATAGATTTTACCAAGTCTGTTATGTCCTAAGCGTTTCGGACAAAAAAAGTTTAGAGGGAACCCGTTTAGTACAGTACCTACTCTGCCACAACCTGATTTGTGCAGGTAGCTATTACAGTAATAGTACGATTTATATTTAATTAAACAAAAATAATTCATACATAAAACCAGTACAGATAAAAATAAATACCTATAACATTAGAATATATAGCATAAAATAAGTATAGTGAAAAATTATATAAACATAAAAGTTAGTACTAAAAATATGTATGAAAAACAATATTATGAACATAAATAATTCTATGTGATGATGATTATGAACAAAGATTATTCTAAATACCGATCATTATGAAGTTAAATTGTATAAGAAAAATTTTCGGAGTTCCAATAATCTAAGTTGCAATTTTATAAATACTTTGGCGCACCCATAATATCTACCTATTATAATCATTCAGGTACCTACCAACCCAACGGTCGGCAATTTTTTAAAAAGATCTACCCTAGGCAATATATTTCCTAATTTCTGTAGGCAAAAATATACCATAAATTCAAAAGATTCTTTATTCAAATAAGCCAAGTACGGGTAAGAAGCTCAGCGGGACTTCTTTTTTGAAATAATTTCTTAAAATAACTAAAGGAGTGACAGCCCTGATGACAACAAAGTGAGGGACAATTTTTATTAAACTTCAAATACTAACTACATACTTAATACTCAATATCATAACCAAGCCAATCTTCAAATTAATACGGAAACCAAATTTACCCGGGAGCCAGGCATCGAACACAATCAGGTAAATTGTCAGTTCTCCATGCAAACAGAACTCCATTTACCAATGAAAAGCAAACAGGTTAGGTAGCCGCGAAAGGCGGAGTGTTCGGTGCATAATTAAGATAGCTCCGATCGTCTTCGAGAGGCGCTCCCACGTGTAATATATTCAATCGGTTTGTACAAGTTTGCTTTACTGTGGCCAGGGGTGTAGTTTCCAGCTGCAGCCGAGCATGGGAATTCAGCGCTCGAGCAAAGATCGTGCTCGTGTCCGAAAGGGTGTCGATGCACTTTTGACCACGCTTGTTTTAAACCGGCTTCAAAAAAGGCTTTTCTCAATTCGACTGTATGTTTTTTATGTTTGTTAATTTAATTTTCCTACTGGGTCAACAATTTTTTTTATTCCAAAGTTGATGCTTACCGATATGTCCCATTTTTAACCGACTTAAAAAAGGAGGAGGTTTACAATTGGACGGAATCGTTTTTTATTTTTATTTGGTCCAGTTCTGACAATAATTTCCACGAGTAAACCATTTAGGTAAGTCATAAATGTGCATTAAACATAAAGGTGCGTTCAAACCCAAAGAGCATTCGCTGTTCTATCCCCCGCTCTACGAAATCAACCAATCACGTTTTATGTAACGATTGAATTTCGTAGAGTAGGGGGTTAGAATAGCGAATGCTCTTTTGGTCCGAACCAGGGCTCGAATACCGGTTTTTACTCCATACAAAAGAACGAAATCGAATTTAGTTATTTTTTGTTCTTCGGTGTATCAATTCTTTGTTAATGGAGTAATTTCAAATACGACGTTGGTAATTTCATAACATTTTGAGTACTACATAAAGAATATAAAACATTTTAAATATTGGGCTATTTCTAGGTTTTCGAAAAAAACCGGTTCCGAGCCTTGGTCCGAACGCACCTTAATATGGTTATTGCATATTATGCACGACAAATGGACGAATAACTCATCACGCCAACCGATTTCGAAAATGTTTCTTTCACCTACTTCAAAACAAACCGAGATGGTCCCGTTCGCACCAAGTCTGCATTTTGTTGATGGTATCTTGGAGAAGTCGGTTGAGGTTGTTTTTATTTTTATTTTTAATTCAGATATTAGTAGGCTTAGCAAATTGGTGCGACGGTATGTCTATAATAAGTACCTAATAATGGTTATTAATCTTTAACCCGTGTAAAAGTTGATTGGATCAACACTAAAATTCACAAATGAATTCACTGAAATTCACGAAGAAAGCTACGGCGTAGCAGCTGCCGTACCATCGACACGTGAAGTGTACCTACACACATTATTGACTTGTAAGGCCCATGGTACGGTACTACCTATACTACTTTTTAACATCAAATAAATTTAAATTCTAAGATATAATTAGAACAGAGTTGCATTTATTTTGACTCTTATCACTTTCGGTCAAACTGAAAGCAACTTTATTTTCTCAGGAGTAGGTAAAAATGTCAATGACAAATTTTGGATAGGTATTGGATTTGTCTGGCTGGGCCTTAGGAGGTTAGACTTGTGTGTGAATGAAAATGTATTTTCTACAAACTTTAATACACTATGAAAATGAACTCCTGTTTTAGTTTAGACCTGATTTTTCGAATGATTCAGTTCTAAATGAACAGTTATTATTGGATTAATAAGCTATAACCAAAACACAGAATTATATCAAGAATATTTAGACATTTTATTAAAATACCATTTATTGATGACGAATTACATCGTTCTTTTTGAAACGTATGCACAAATCAATGGTTTTGTATAGTTTTCGCACGGAGTAGGTATGTCTTGCACCACTACCTACATTACAATTGAGACGTAAAGTTGGTATAAGTATACGGTATAAGTTATACATGTGCAAGATGTTAGACGCTCGTTCTCTTAATAAATTGATTTCAATAATGTCGTTTTAGATATGTGGATATAACAGAAAAGGGCATTTGGTCTACAAACTCTACAAAGAGGTATCAAAACCACCCAACTACTGGTTAACAAGCTCCTAAAAAGTCCAAAAAGAAATCGAATATAATTACATATATTTAATTCGTTTACTTCTTTGTTATTTTCCATTATCTAACAAAACTTTGCGTAACATCATTCATTCATAGATTCCTGGGTTTTTTAAAAAAGCTACTGGAGTTAGCGGGAAACGTACTGGCCGCATGCTGCCGCCCACATGGCGTCCTGCATATTTCACCGCGCTGAGAAATCCTCGGATGTTGCCCACCCTATTTACTGCTTTTTAAAAATATGCTAGTTTATTTCATGGTTTTTGTTTCATTGACTATTTATTGCTGAATGCCGTAGTGCGAATTTTATGTTTGTCTCTCCTTCGCAGTTGCACGAGTCTGAGTTAAGAGAGACGCAAATAAAAAAGACTATTTATTTGTATGTATATTTGTCACTCGATATCCCCGAGAATCGTGATTTGTTTTTTTTTTTTTATCTAAAGCCCTTAATAATTTCCTGTTAGACAAAATTTCAGTCTTTACATTTTTAATATAGGTACCTAGTCAATTGTGAAAATACAGGTGGCTTATGATGGTCACGCGTTTACCGTTTATCGTGCTATCCGTTACCCTCGCACTTGCATACTTGTTAGAACGTGCTGACAACGACACCGGGCCATAATAAGCCTACAAGTCTATAAAAATACTCAAAAAAACGTGTCCCAGTGCACCTTAATTCCAATGTAATAAGAACGTGACGTATTTTATGCACATTATTCTATGCAAGTAACGATAATTCGGACATGTTGGTTCAAATCTAAATGCATTGGCTCGAAGTATCGCCATTGCCCTCAATAATCGTAAATCCTCACACCGTGGCACCTCACTCCTTGCAGCTGACTCTGGAGCTGCAAGACAAACTTCACTATGCGGAATATGTACCTACGATTTTCAGCTTTTAGTAAGCAAATCAAAATAATGCTTACTCAATTTAGGCACGTCAAATGCACTTAAGGGATTGAAGTATTATTGACCATTATTTGATATAAGATTGATGATGAGCAGCAGTGTCATCATAGTGGACGTACGATGTACACTACAGCGATCGCCAATCCGCTTGCCCAGCGTGGCGATTATGGGCATTTACCTCCTAATGCGTCTTTGTTAATAGGATAGGCCAACGTCCAGCAGTGGACTGAGATAGGCTGATGATATTTAGTTGCACTTATGCATGTCAACATCAGCTACCACTGTTTCTCTAACTCTTCATCAGTGGAGGAGAGTACCTACTATCTACATACGAAAATCAGTTTTCAAAGAAAAAGTCAAAAAACTGAGCATGGCTTATTATATCAAAGTAATATAATAAATACATCGTTTTAAAGTAATATGACTTAAATAAGCTAAAACATTGAACTTGTTAAGTCACAATAAGTGTTAGCGACACGACGTCACGACCAATGAACGTCTAGAAATAAGATAAATCATGTAAATAAATGATCCTCACGTAATTAAGTTAGATATAAGTGATCAGTAATGTATAAGCAATTTCATGAACGCAAAATGTATGAACGAACCTAGATCGTCGCCTATTGGCTGATATTAATCGCCTGAACTTAGCGTATAAGATGTAAAATGTCACATTTTGTACTATGTATGAATCATTCGATACCTCGCTAGAACTTAATTTACGTAAGAAATGTAACTGTATAGCCCGTTAAATATAGGTCAGTTACCTATTCAAATGATACAATGGACCCTTGGGTCAATAACCCAACGCAATGTTTAAAATAAAGGTTTTAACCCAAAACATTGCAGGTAGACCGGGAACAATAGAAGATCCGAGCGCCTATTGTTTAGAATGTAAACAACTCCGCATGTGTTTTTGTTGTAAACGTTGGATAACCACGTGTAGTATTTATTTACAAACAATAATTGTAAACATTGCGGCATGGATTAATTAAAATTAGGTAAATGTATTTAGAACTTAGCGAAAGTAGGCTAGTATAAATCGACCAATGTGAAGTCCACCAATCAACGCGCAGCATTTACGGACCAACAGAATTAGTGAACGGAACAGACTGAGATTTCATGAAACAGAAATACGCTGCCTTTTGATTGGTCGACATGTTTTTATGATTGGCTGAAAATCACAGCCAGTGATGTATATATACGCGACGCGTTTTCTATGGAGCAGTGTCAAGCTGACCTCCACCAAGAGAGGAACAATAAAAAGAAGAAAAATGGAACCTGCCTATTAATCGGAAAAAGCCCTCCTGCCGCTCCAGCCCTCCTCATCAGTAGATCCGGCCTACGTGTATCCGAGCTCTGCCAACTGGAGCTGCCGATAGGAAATGTTGGGTACGCTGTACTCAACATTTTTGGTCCTTCGAGCGTCGGATAGCGAACCAGTCCGAACCTCTGCGAGCAACGTCAACTACTTCGGACCGAACTACGGATGGTTGACTCAGCGGATACACGCAGCGACCGATCTACTGAAACTCCGCATCGTGTTCCCGGACCCCTCAGACTGAAGCTGAGACATCGACTGCGTGCACGAACCCGGAACCTTAGCACCGCAGCGATGACGGGAAGAAGAATCACGACGAGATCAATGTCGTCGATTCACGACGATGAAGAACGAAGACGCTTTCTAGCGGCTGGAGCGGAGGCCGCCGAAATGAAACGAGCCAGGGCCTCGCGCACTGAGGACGAGTGCAGTACTGACGGCAGTGAGGCCGGCGACGCACGTGGGCATATGGAGGGGAGCGAGCCATTAGCCCCGCCCACATCGCAACCGGCCGACGGGGGAACGCTTACACTCGAGCGAGCGCTAGAACATGCGCGCACAGTTAGTCGCCCGGCGCCCGCGGCGCTGGACACACGTGCCGCAAGCGCTATAGCGCCAACGAGCGCGCCGAACGACGACTCCGTACGAACTTATACGGAACGGGAACTTCGCGAGGATGATCGGACACGACAAGTATCCTTCGCACCTCGCCGAACAATAGAACCATGGAACAAAGGCATTGAACTTATGCAACAATTACGGGGAAAACAAAGAAGACTTCTAAGCGAAGCGGAAGCATTGAACAAAAAACTCGAAGCGTTGCGGCTGGGGATCGAGGCCGCGGAACCTGAGGCGCTTACGAGGAATTATGAACCTGAGGATTGGGCGTACGAGACACGCGAGCCGGCATCGAAACGTCGAGCACCGAACCTTGAACCACGCTCGATGTTCGAGACTCCGAGAACGAGGAGGCCTGCTGAGCGATCGCCGAGCCCCGAACTAGAGAGGACCCGCGAACGGAAAAGGTCCCTCTCGCCTGAACCCGAACGAGCCTATGAACGTGAGAGGCCGTTCACCCCCGAACCGAAGACCTCCGCGAGAAGGAGGCAACAGTACTCGCGTTCGCCGAGTCCGGATGCGAGAACTCCAAGAACGCACATCTCGACACAGGAGAGCATCGCCGCCAGTATGTTCGAGATATTTGAAAAAATGCAGAGGGCTGCGAGACCTGCACCGAAAGAAATATACGAATTACCTGCTTTCTATGGTAATGTCAGCGAGTGGCGCAGTTTCTATAACACATACAACGAGACAGCGACAAGATACAAGTTCACCGAGTACGAGAACGTAGCGAGACTGCGAGTGGCGCTGAAAGGAGAAGCCAAGGCTTGCGTCCAGCACGTCCTGGCTACAGCTACTCGTCCAGACCTCATCATGCGCATATTGAAGAAACAGTACGGAAGGAGCGAAGTACTACTCGACCAAGCACTAGAAGACCTGCGTCGGCTGCCTACCGTCGGGCCGACAGCGCATGACCTAAATAACTTCGCAATCAAGATCGCAAACATAGTATCTACAGTTATGGACATCGACCGCCGTCACTACGCCGATAATCCCATGCTAATAAGGGAAATTACCGACCGCCTGAGCCCCCATCTACGAAGCCGATGGTGTGACTACGCCCGCGCACACCGCTACTCAGACGAAGCTGAAATAATCCAGCTGTCGGACTTCCTGATGTACGAGAGCGAGCAGGAAATGAAATACTCGCACGCCAGAGCCCCTCTAACATCGCGACGGACTGCTACCGCGACATCGAACTCCGTGTCAGCGCAGGCGCGGTATGAGCGCAACACGAACCGACCGGTTGCCCGCCCTGCTCTGTCCCAGTCGCGCTCGTCGCAGCCGTTGTCCTCGAAAGTGGTATATACCACGAACGCCACCACGAAGAACCCGCGCGCAATCTGCTTATATTGCGGAGGAACCCATGGAACGACAGATTGCCGCAAATTAGCTGCCCAACCCGTCGGAGCGAGATGGGACTGGGCGCGACTGAACAGGGTGTGTTTTCGCTGCCTCAACGACAAACATCAGCGCCAGTACTGCCGAGCGAAGAGATGCGACGTGCCAGGCTGTCCGCATCCCCACCATCGCTTGCTACACGCGGATAAGCAAGAAATACAGACTGAAGCCGCAGTACATCTCACTACGACCGCGCCGGTGTACTCTATAGGAGAGAGGACAGGCCACGCCCCCACCACGCGCGCGCCGCGCGCCACGCAGGCCGAGATAACACATGCACCGAACGAGCAGAATGAACCAGATACCGCTCGCATATACGTTACCTCGGGGATCGAACCTGCTAATGTGCTACTTAAAGTACTGCCCGTCACCGTGAGCGGCCCGGGCGGAGAAGCACACATCTTCGCGATGTTGGACGACGCCTCGACACTGAGCCTTATCGAGGAGGACATCGCCGAACAGATCGGATTGTGTGGCCCTGTTTCACCGCTATGCGTGCGCGGTATAGGCGATATCGCGCACCGAACGAACACAGCTACCGTTAAGGCGAAGATACGGTCAGCACGAGGCGGGACAGGCTACGACATCACGCTGCGAACAGTACGCGGAATCGGACTACGCAGCCAGATCATAAACAAAGCCGATATGATCAAGTACGAACATCTCAAGGACCTCGCCGATGAATGCTACACTACGGGAGTACCGCAAATGCTCATCGGAGGCGACCACTGGCAGCTATGCATACCGCACGAGATAAGGATGGCAGGCGAACTCGAACCCGCCGCCATACGCTGCCGCTTGGGATGGTGTTTCTTCGGATTTCGGCCGAAGATAATCAGAACGAACGAACAAGTTGTATTGCATTGTCGCGTTGAACAAGATGAACTCGATGAACAATTAAAGAAACACTGGGCGATAGAAGCTTTGGGAGTTTCGAGCAAAGACAACGTCAAGCCCGCGGATCAACGAGCTGTCGACCTTTTCAATTCGAGCGTCGTGAAACATGAAGATCATTATGAAGTTGGACAGCTGTGGGCTACAGATGACGTCAAACTACCGGCCAGCTACACTACGGCGCATTCGCGGTTATTGAACCTTGAATCGCGAATGAGACGCGACCCGAAGTTCGCCGAAGATTACTGCAAGCAAATAAGAGCTTTAATCGAAAAGGGTTACGCCGTACGTTTGAACGAGCCGCCGGTCAGCGATCTTACTTTTTATCTACCGCATTTTCCTGTAGTTAACCTACAGAAGCAAAAAATGCGTGCTGTTTTCGATGCTGCGGCAAAATGTCAAGGGTTTTGTCTCAACGACTTCATTCTCTGCGGTCCAGACCTTCTTCAGAGCCTGCTGGGAATATTGCTGCGCTTCAGAGAGAATCCATTCGCCGTGACAGCGGACATTCAAGATATGTTCATGCGAATACATCTGAAGCACGAAGATCAAGCCAGCCAGCTATTCCTATGGAGGAATAACGAACGAGACCGCACGCCGCACATCTACAAGTTAACACGAGTGCTGTTCGGATGCGTGAGCAGCCCATGTTTAGCACATCTTGTACGCAACAAGAACGCCGAAGACAACCGAACGAGATACCCCGAGGCAGTCTATGATATCAAGAACAACCACTACATGGACGACTACGTGGCTAGCTATGAGACCGAGGAGGACTTGCATCGAACTGTCAAGCAAGTACGCGAGTCACACGCCGAGGGAGGATTCAACCTGCGAGGCTTCGCTAGCAACAATCGTCAATTGATCGAAGAACTACCGAACGAACTGCGATCAAGCGAACCTACGACGATGCTAGGCGAAAAATCACAGAAGGTGCTAGGCATGGTGTGGGACCCTAGCACAGACACGCTTAGCTTTAACACGAAGCTACTACGCGTGCCAGAAGACATCAAGAACTGCGATCGAGCGCCAACGAAGAGACAAGTCCTATCTACAGTTATGTCTGTCTACGACCCGCTAGGACTCATCGCGCAGTATGTGATCAGCGCTAAGATCTTGCTACAGCGTGTCTGGGCGAAGGGCACGCACTGGGATCAAGAATTAGAACGAGAAGACACCGAAGCATTTTTTCAGTGGCTGAAAGCCCTGAAATACATCGCCGAACTAAGAATACCTCGTCAGTACGACTCGCCGAGGGATCCGACACGTCGAACGCTGCATGTTTTCTCCGACGCAAGTACCGAAGCCTACTGCGCCGTGGCCTACTGGCGCACTGAAGTCGGAAACGACGTGCACGTCAGCTTAGCCGCAAGTCGAACGCGAGTCGCACCATTAAAGATATTATCGGTGCCAAGGATGGAGCTGAGCGCTGCTTTGATCGCCGCGCGCCTCGCTCAAACTATCCTGAAAGAACAGCGCTACACTGCAGATGACATCACATACTGGACGGATTCAAAAACTACGTTGTCATGGCTACGGGATGACGCACGACAATATCGACCGTTTGTCAGTCACCGCATAGCCGAGATCGCCGAACTTACAAGCCGACAATCGTGGAGATGGTTGCCGACTAATTTCAACGTAGCGGACGATGGAACGCGCTGTAAACCGAGCCAGCGCATCACCATCGACGATCGGTGGTACCAAGGACCGGCATTTCTGCGGTTACCCGAACGAGATTGGCCACAGAACCTGAACGACGTCACCGCTACTGAAAGAGAGAACCTACCGGAACGCAAGAACATCAAGACCGCTATGACTCATGCTACACGAACAGAACGAGACCCAGCATCAGTATTACCAGACATCAACCGCTTCAGCAGTTACGAACGCCTCATTAACAGCACAGCCTATGTGTTGCTATTCATAGAAAAGCTGCGAAGTCGCGACCGAACGAAGAAATTAGAGCTTGCACACATATATCGAGCGGAACATATGTGGCAACAAAATAGTCAACGTCGAAGCTTTCCTGACGAACTACGAGCACTCAGCCGCGGCGAAGAAATTGATAAAAGATCGAAGTTATATCAATTAGCACCTGAAATCGACCGCGATGGTTTGTTGAAAATGAAGACTCGTCTAGGAAACGCTCCAGTTCAATACACTGCATCAAGCCCCGTTATACTTGACGGACGGGATGTGTATACACGTTTACTGATCGCACATACACACAAGAAATCAGCGCATATACACAATGAAGCGATCGTGAACGAGCTGAGACAGAAATACTGGATTCTGCACCTGCGACCCGTCGTAAAGTCCATCGCCCGAACTTGCGCAATCTGTATATTACGCCGAGCGACGCCACGCGTACAGCCGCATGGAGATTTACCGCCTGAACGAACAACGGCATACGAACGACCGTTTACCTGCGCAGCCGTGGACTATGCGGGCCCTGTATATGTCACCATCGGACGCAGAAGAGAGAAGAGATGGATCGCTCTCTATACCTGTCTCACAACACGAGCGGTGCACTTGGAATCCGTGCACAGCCTCTCCGCCGACAGCGCGCTACTCGCGTTACGCCGATTCGCGGCGCGACGTGGGTGGCCCCGCGTTATGTATTCAGATAACGCAACGAACTTCAGAGCGTCGGCTATTGAACTCCAAGAAGCCCATAAGGAGTGGCTACCTATACTTCGAGCCTACGGTCTACAACAACGAATGGAGTGGAAGTTCATCCCGCCTGGTAACCCATCTGCCGGAGGAGCGTGGGAGAGGATGGTACGCACCATCAAATCAGCAATGGCGTACACTCTACACACCAAGGCGCCACGAGAGGAGATATTTAACACCGTATTGGCCGAAGTAGAATATATAGTGAACCAACGACCACTTACACATGTCTCAGTGGACCCGAACGCGCCTGAGACTTTAACACCGAATCACTTCTTGTTACTGCGAGCTGCCAATCTTCCTATACTAGGACCCTGTGAAGAAGATGACAACAAGAAGTGGAGAACAGCCCAAGCCCTCGCCGACCACTTCTGGTCGCGATGGGTCAAAGAAGTCTACCCGTTACTAGCACCCCGCGGTTCTTCAGCCAGCGGCGGGCGTCAGATCCAGCCGGGAGACATCGTGATCATCGCGGACCCTAACGGCCCTCGCAACACGTGGCCGAAAGGGATCGTCGTGGCTACACACCGTGGACCAGACGGCAGAACACGCTCCGCTGACGTCAAGACCCTGCATGGCGTAATGCGGCGCCCCACCTGCAAAATAGCCGTCGTGGTGCCAGCCGGCGAGACGCAGAGCTGCGCTGCCCCCCAGAGCCCGACGACCGCATCAACGACGACTCCGTGATCGTGTCGCCTACCCATGCAACATGGCGTCTTGCGACGGAGGAGGACTAATGTTAGCGACACGACGTCACGACCAATGAACGTCTAGAAATAAGATAAATCATGTAAATAAATGATCCTCACGTAATTAAGTTAGATATAAGTGATCAGTAATGTATAAGCAATTTCATGAACGCAAAATGTATGAACGAACCTAGATCGTCGCCTATTGGCTGATATTAATCGCCTGAACTTATCGTATAAGATGTAAAATGTCACATTTTGTACTATGTATGAATCATTCGATACCTCGCTAGAACTTAATTTACGTAAGAAATGTAACTGTATAGCCCGTTAAATATAGGTCAGTTACCTATTCAAATGATACAATGGACCCTTGGGTCAATAACCCAACGCAATGTTTAAAATAAAGGTTTTAACCCAAAACATTGCAGGTAGACCGGGAACAATAGAAGATCCGAGCGCCTATTGTTTAGAATGTAAACAACTCCGCATGTGTTTTTGTTGTAAACGTTGGATAACCACGTGTAGTATTTATTTACAAACAATAATTGTAAACATTGCGGCATGGATTAATTAAAATTAGGTAAATGTATTTAGAACTTAGCGAAAGTAGGCTAGTATAAATCGACCAATGTGAAGTCCACCAATCAACGCGCAGCATTTACGGACCAACAGAATTAGTGAACGGAACAGACTGAGATTTCATGAAACAGAAATACGCTGCCTTTTGATTGGTCGACATGTTTTTATGATTGGCTGAAAATCACCGCCAGTGATGTATATATACGCGACGCGTTTTCTATTGAGCAGTGTCAAGCTGCCCTCCACCAAGAGAGGAACAATAAAAAGAAGAAAAATGGAACCTGCCTATTAATCGGAAAAAGCCCTCCTGCCGCTCCAGCCCTCCTCATCAGTAGATCCGGCCTACGTGTATCCGAGCTCTGCCAACTGGAGCTGCCGATAGGAAATGTTGGGTACGCTGTACTCAACAATAAGTATCTAGTTATTCAAAATTGGACATATTGTTTGAAAAGCGCTTGGGTTACGAACTGTATGTCTTCTTCAAATAAATAGCAGTAATAGTACCCTAGGACATCATAGGGGTAGAATTTCCATGCAAATGAATCTCATGGCGGTGCGTGGTTGTTCGTATCTCAGTAGCCATCTTTAATAACCATAAATTTGCAAATCGCTCCGATCTATTATTTATGGCCTAGAAAAAATTAGGCTACCATCCCAATTGGCAATGAAAAGGATTCAATATTCGGTTTTGGATAATTGGATATGTCAGTGATTGGATACGTGCGGGATGTTATTCTATTTTTGCGCTAGTCAGTGTTAGCACAAATTGTATTAAATACTAGTCTGCTTAAAATAGCTTAGGCTTAGGCTCCTTTGTTTATCTGTCGATGCCGTGAATTCCATTTTAAGAAATTTATTTATATTCACGAATGATTAAGATAATAATAGCATCTATAAACAATATAGTTAGGTTTTTCTCCAATATATAAGATTAGTCTCACAGCAAACACGTTATGTACAATTTATTCGTCACATTCATACGATTATTAAGATTAAGTCTGAGTTTTAGCAACTTTACCTCTAGTAATTTTCTCGGCAGAGTGGTTACGGAAGTAAGAATACATTTGCCACGACCCCAACTCCTTTTGCGGGTGTCGTAAGAGTCGACTAAGGGATTGAAGAGTCACTGACCATTATTTGATAAAAGATTGATGATGAGCAGCAGCGTCATCACAGTGGACATATTAGGTACTGCTATCGCGAATCCGGTTGCCCAGTGTGGCGATTTTGGGCATTTACCTGTGCATGCGCATAGTTAATAGGAGAGGCCTACGTCCAGCAGTACGTCATATTTATGCTGATAATGATATTGACGAATTTTCAGTAAAAATACATACCTACATACATAATAATATCAAAGTTGGTTACCTTTCAATTTTTTATTATTATTATTATATTATTAATATCTAGATATTATAACCATTCATATATTATCAACATAAAATGGTCACGGGTTGCTAATTGCTAGTATACTTTTTAGACATAGTTAAAGTAAGACTTCTCTATTCTTAATTAAAGTTAGCTAGCGAAATCGGCCCCGTCTAAATAAATGGAGAGGAATAAAGCAAAACGAGCCACATTAGTCTAGAAAGTGCATGCACTACCTCACCTAGTGCCCCGTTTACGGCCATTGATGCTTTAGAGGTGCATCGAGAACAAAAGGGACACTTTTTCCTTAGTCAACCTATCACGGACACGTAATAACAACATTTAGGTTCATTCATAAATTTAAGAGTCAAACACTTGTCGTAAGAGCGTAACTAATGAATGTAGCTCCATCTAGCCACCTCCTTGACTTCTTCATACGGCACAACGTCTACTTTCTCTCTTATTTGTTTCATGTAACTTCTTCTCGGTCTCCCTCTTCCTCGCTTTCCTTCAATCCTTCCTTCTATGATGTTTTTTATCAAAGCGTCATGTCGTATAAGGTGGCCAAACATTTTCCCTTTTATACCTATGTTCTATTGTCTTTCTATTTCATGACGCAAAAGGACAGGGAGAGACCTACTGGAAGCCTTTGAAATGTGGAGATGGAGAAGGATGGAGAAGATAAGTTGAAATCACAAATGTAGAAGTGCTTAGAAGAGTAAATGAAAAAAGGAGTTTGTTAAAGACAATAGAAAACATTTAGGTAAGTACCTATTAAGATAAAAATTGACAATATAGTAGGTTATTAAAGTCTAACCGCCTTAACGTCTCGTAACTTAGCAAGTCGCTGAGTATTGTTTGTCCCTTTCGCTCTCATAGGCATATCGATAAGACCGAAATGGACAAACAATACTATCGGCTTGCTAAATTAGGAGACATATAATAAGGAGGTAAGAACGTTTACTATGAGGCGGAAATACGTGCTCAAGTCAAAACCTTAGTGTTTAGATATTAACACGTGATTGTAGTGAAAAACTACAAATTTGTAGGACTCTTCAAGTTATTAAAGTCACAAGTCGCCATCAAGGATTAAATTAGATTTTTGAAGACTATCGCGTAATAATGTTGTTTTTTTTTGGTTTGTTCAACATTAAAAATGAGAATTTTTACCGGTTTAACCCAACATCCAATCAAGGGAGTCTGTTGTGACTGAACTTACCTACATCACGAGCATGTTTTTCAGATGGTAGTCTTACTAGTCTTATTAACTCGTTGCTTTGTAAGGTTGCTATGGATATGTTACCAGCGTGTTTATTTTTATTTATAAAAGGGGTAATTTAACGAAACTTTGCTCTAAGGGTAATTGAAGTCTCTCCACTTCAATTACCCTTAGTGCAAACTTTCGTTCGTGTGAAACAAGCCTTCCCGGGCTATCCCAGCGATAGATCGACAATTAAGCGCGACCCCGCGAGGCGGGCAGCGATATCGTTACACATTATCTGGTCTAATTGCACACATTAATTGTTTAAATGACTAATTGGTCTGCGCAGAGGGGTAACTTTCTGAAATATGATAATAATTGTCGGCGTAAGAGGCGGTTTCGCGCGATTTTGTGTAAATGAAGGAGTTTGGATGTCTCTGGTGGAATTCTTTTGTTTTAATTAGTGTTGAGTACCTATTGATATATCTAGGAGAACGTCGCAAAATGCCCTGGTGTGTATCATAGATACTGACATGTTTGTTTGAGACAGTTGACATTTTTCATATTTGAACACCATTAGGTATAAGCACCACATGCATTACGTGCACTAAATATAATGAACCAAAAATGTGGTTTATCACTCTTCCACTTTATTACCACTGAGTAGAGTCGAAAAGTGGTAAACCACATTTTTTGTCGACTGTACTACGTGCGATTCATAGGTAAATTAATTAGGTTGTTCCCCCCTTTATTTAAAATGTAAGTACCTACCTCAGCTACAAATTATAGGCGTTATTTTATTTAATCTTCTATAAACCTGGGAGTAGTAGATACAGGTAGTTGAGTAATTTTCAAAGACAACGAACTTGTGTGTATTTTTATGATACACATTTCATGGGTAATTTTGCAACACCAATGTGAATTTGATGATCGCAAAGTAAGTAGGTGCAATACCTATTTCGAATATGACCCTTTTTAGGGTTCCGTAGCCAAAATGGCAAAAACGGAACCCTTATAGATTCGTCATGTCCGTCTGTCCGTCTGTCCGTCTGTCACAGCCGATTTACTCGGAAACTATAAATGCTACAGTAACGAAATTTGGTAAGGATATGTGTTGTATGAACCGCTACAGGATTATGATACTAAATTGTAAAAAAAACTATTGGGGTGGGGGCCCTCCATACATGTAACTGAGGGATAGAAAAAAAAATTTAGTTGTATATAAACGTGTGGGGTATGAATAGAAAGGTCTTTGAAAATTATATGAAGGTTTATTAATCACATTTTTATTTAAGCAAATTGTTTTCGAGATATCAGCTCTCAAAGTCTGAAAAATGTGTCCCCCCCCCTCTATTTTTTAAACTACGCGATATAAAATTCTAAAAAAAATATATGTTATGCACATTAATAAACTCTATCAACGATTTTTGGTTTGATTAAATTATCTCTTATAGTTTTTGAGGTAGGTTGATTTAACTGTATTTTTTTAATAAAAATTGATAATGCTACGGAACCCTGTGCGCGCGAGTCCGACTCGCACTTGGCCGGTTTTTTTTTGTTTATTACTTAGGTACCTACTTCTTTGTTTGAAATGAAGATATTTTTTGAAACTGAAAAATGTTGATAACTCAATTCCCAATAAAATCACAAAGGTAATATTGTGTAGGTATTTAATAAAAATGAAACACCAGTCCACTATTTTCGAGTTTTTGCTGTTACTTTTCTAAAAATACACTATCCTTATAACTTGATTTCTGAATGTGTATTAACTGTAGAATAGCAATTATTGATGATAGAGTAATTAAGAGTCGATTTTTCCCCACACCGTCATATGATGGTGATATACGGGCGACTATACAAAGTCATTTCCAGGGCATACCTCATTTGTTATCCGCGTAGTATAAAGCATAAGCAGACAATGCCGCACCGCACACATAGTCAGGAAATACAGTACACCTGCCGGTTTGGATTGGCTCCTATAATAAGGCCGCTTAAATAAAATTTACATATCTACTGAAAAACAATCCAGCATGTCATGTTGCTAAAAAATGAAAACACCGGAGAAATTTTACAGAAGTCTTTTTTTATATCTGTACCTACTTACCACTCACTTATCGGCTTCTTACTTAAGTAAGAATTGTTGTTCATAGCCACTTAAATATCAGCTACCCAATCAGATTAGATTTAGAGACGTGTGGTGACGGCAGTAAGAACACATTTGTCACCGCCGCAAGGATTTAGTGTCACTGATTATTTATTTATTGAAAAATGATGGTGGGCAGCAACATCATCATAGTAGATACAATACTGCGATCGCCAATCCGCTTGCTCAGCTTGGCGGTTATGGGCGGGATACTCCCATTTGCCAGAATTTCATTTGCCATAATTTTATTTGCCATCCTATTCAACACACATAATATTGTTTCTCATAACGTCTTATGCCATACTTATTGTTTACTATATTAATCATTTGCCAGAAACTTTGTTTCCCATAAAGTCAATTTTCATAATGTCATTTGTCAGAATCATCGAAATCCGCAATTATCACATGCCACAACATCGTTTGTCATCCAAATTAGCTACCAGAAAAGACAATTTCCATAATGTTTTTTGTCAGAATCATCGGAAACCGTAAATATTACATGCCATAACATAACTTGTCATCCAAATGACCCTCCACAAAGTGAAACTGCTATTAAAAAGTATAACGTCGTCCTAAATGTTTTGGCCGAGAATATTTGTCATAATGTTAAATGGCATCCTACTCGTTTAGCCTACTTAATTTGTGCATACACAGTGCTAGGTTAATGGTTTAAAAATACGTTCAAGTAATAAACCAGGGCAAAACCAACTTGGATTGGTTAGGTTTCTAGGGTAGGGCGGAGTTAAAAGCGTTGACTAAAAAATACTTAAGTATTTTTAATTAATTGTTTACGCATCCTCATTTTTGTAAAACCAAAAAAAGGGGGACGGGGGGGCGAAGCCCCCCACAAGGGGGGCACGGGGGGCGAAGCCCCCCGCATTAAAAAAGAACATATCGTAGTTCCCCCACCCTAACCTGGATAGGTTCGTTAGGTACCTTTCATCCCTTAGAGCAGAAATAGAAGCCCCGCGCAGCGGGGCTTCGTCGACCGGTTCCCAGAAGCCCGTTTTTTCAAACGCTTGTAACTTTTAATAATATAGCTAGTACTTATTAGAAAAAACTGATAATTACTGATGGTGATGACGTTTGAATATTCCATTAAATAATATTATTGCACTTAATAATATGGCCAACAATTAATATGGCAACAATTGCTTCTGGCATTTGAATATTCTATTAAACCATATTATTGCACCTAATAATATGGAAAAGAAATAGGATGGCATTGTATGATTATGGAAGGTAATATTCGGGTAAACAAGCAGTAGGTATGTCATACAATTTATATGGTAAACAAATCATTCGGGCAAATGAAATTCGGGCAAGTTAGATTCGGGCATATGAATATTATGTTAAATAACTGTCGGGCAAACAATAGACAACCGTTATGGGCATTTACGTCCAAATGTGTCCTTACACACTACAATTATGAAAGGCCTGTGTACGTATAGCAATGAACTAAAATAGGCTGATGATAATGAGGATGTATTCCAATATTCCAGGGTGCTTAGACAAGTTGCCAATCGCTAACGTTTAATCGTCAATCGTAAACGAAAGGCAGCTAAATGTCTTTGTCGCACTAATATGAAAAAGTGACAGAGAGGGAAAACTACGATACGCTGAACCGTTAGCGATTGGCAACTTGGCTAAGCATGCAGATCTAAATAGCTAGTCGGTTATTTATTAACCTTCTGGATCTGAGTCCACTGTGGAACGGCATCAATGGGCGCTGTGTCCAAGTGAATTGTTGTGCCTACGACTCCAATACCGACGTAGGTGATAAATCGCACTAAACAATAGCACAGCAGGTTCTGCGCTAACGCGAGATCGGACGCGCATAAATCAGAGATAGACACCCGATACGTAGTTTTACTGCATTCCTTGTTGGTAAACTGGCGTGACATTGCTTTTATTTGCTGTTCGAGTGAAATATTTTCATGCTCTTCAGATTTGAACTAAGCCAACTGATAGAGTCATGCGGGGTAAAAGCACGCAGTGGGTAGGAGTACGCAATCCTATTAAGTAATCTATATAAATTTATGTTATTACGTACACTTCCACGCTGTTTACGTTTATCCCACATATATTATGACGATATTTCATTGCGTTTAGTGATCTAATTACTCGAATTGATAACATACCATTCCGCGCAGTAGCGTAACGTGGTTTCTCTCTCTGTACCTACGTCTTTATTATTAGTCTGACAAAGACGCTTGCGGTTCCATTCGCGACTGAGCATAAGCGATTGGCATCTTCGCTGCACTCTGCTCAGATATTGTAAGGTAAACTATAGTTGTTTGTCCTAACTAGGCATCTCCGGGTTGGAAGGTCAGATCTTTTGGTGAGAACTAGTTTTTATTATGCGACATCCTTGAAAAAAGATTAGGATTAAAACCATGGCGATATTCGAGTTGCAACTCTACCTATAGAAACATGACACATGAGCCGTCCCTGTAGCCTAACTATTGTTTACAATACAATAACAAAGACGTACATTCGAACTACAATTTGGTTGCAGTCACTTGCAGTTTCCGAGTTGCATTCTACGTGCAAGCGGAGCATGTGTTGCCAACTATCTGATAGCTGCATGGGCCGGAGGGGCGTTTGTTAACTATCCGCAACTTCGAAAGAGTTGTTATGCGATGCATGTAACTCGAATAATATAGGATAATGAATGATGAATGATACTAGGTGTTAGCTTAGTTAATATGGTAAGTAAAAAGGGTCTGCGCTGTTATTTCCTTAATCGCAATACAGACATTTTCACAGTTTCATTTAACATACGCAGATAATGGCATCTTATTTCACCGTTTCGACTTCGAGAGTTAATAGACTGGCTTAATTTTAAATTTAAAACATTTTTTTATTTTAATTATAATGATAATAATGTAGTATGTACATTTCCTAATATTAAATTATAGTAGACAGGGGTCTACGAACTATCTAATTTAATATTAGGAAATGAACACCCATATTTTATTATCATACCTTGTTTATTTCATGGGAAACAAGAAAAAAAGTGTAATATTTAAAATAATAATATATAAAATATGTTATAAGTATACGACACGACGAATTAATTAAGACCATCATAGAAGGAAAAGTAGAGGGGAAGAGGAAAAGAGGAAGGCCGAGAAGGTCGTACATGGACCAAGTGAAAGAAAAAGTAGACGTCGTGTCGTATCAGGGTCTTAAGGAAAAGGCACTGGAAAGGACCACATGGAAATTGCTCCACAGACAAGAGCCCTGCTCTTAAGTTGATGATGATGAAAATAAGTTATTTGATTTTTCAGTACCTACAGATGGCGCTTTTTTACGCGCTAGTGCGAGAAGTGGTTCATTTTACGTAGGTCGAAACCTTCGGAGGACTATGTGTATTGAAAAACGTCGTACGATACACGTGCCAATACGAAATTCGTAACTCGTGTCGATTTAAAGCACTCCCTTCGGTCGTGCTTTACTTTATCTCCACTCTTTTCGAACTTCGACGTAATGTATTGCCAATGTGAATTTAATATTATTTAACGAAACTATGTTAGCTATAAAACATAAAACAAAACAAATAAATAAATATAACATATGTCTAATAGTGTTAATTAAATTATTCTATTAGTTTATATTAATTATAAGTTTTAATAATTTTAATGCCCAAAAGCAATTGATTAAACCTAAATCATTAAGATAGACGCCTGGAAGTTTTAATCATCAAAAGAAAGAAAGAGTCAAAGTTGCCGATTGTAACTGAATTGTCCCTAAATGTTGGATCTGTCAACTTCCACGGTAGCTCCTTTTCCT
>JALPQI010011973.1:0-34212 GCA_025490895.1 Thaumatotibia leucotreta
GAATACTCTCTGTAATTACTGTTTACAACTTGCCGCTGGCAACCCTGACTTCCTCCCGGCTCCCGGCATCCGCCAAGCGTTTTGTTTGCTTTCAGCAAGTGTTTATTGCAAACGTTCACTGCGCTTATTTTTGCTTTTGTGCCGCCAAAACGTGCTTAGCGAAGTCGTTAAGTATTTAGGTGAAGTGTAGTTTGTTCGGTTTGTGAAGACAACCTTTTTCACTTTTAGGGACACCCTATTAATATGAAATTTAAATAAAAAACCTTAATTTTAGTCAGGTTTGTAACGACAATTAAGCACAAAATTTCAATAAAAACTCGGTTTCGGTGTTCATTTTATAAACTATTAAGCGATATTTTAATATGAAAACGCCGATGAAGTTTAATTTCCTAATGATATCGCAGATATCGTACTTAATTGTCGTTACGAACCTGACTGTAATTAAGGTTTTTTAATGTCACGCTAATTGGGTGTCCACTGGGACATTAAAAAACCTTAGTAGTAACAAAAATTAAGTAAGTATACAATATCTTTAGGAATTTAAGCATATTATAATATTTATAATATAAAAACACTGATCGCATTTGTATACTATAAATATTATAATATCGCTTAAAGTTTACAAACCTGAGTTTTTATTGAAATTTAGTGCTTAATTGTCGTTACAAGCCTAACTAAAATGAAGGATTTTTAATTTCACGGTAATTGGGCGTGTGAAAAAGCTCATACATATTTTGCAATTTGCGAATATAACCTTGACTGTACACTGTACCTGCTGATTTTCATCTCCCTCGCCGGTATTAATAAAGACACGTACTTACTATCGTAAGTATCGCAGTCGCCATTTTGATAGCTGCGCAAAGGACCTGCGCGGCCGGTTATTTCTTGGATATTTCCCGGTACCGGTATAATGTAAAAAAAACCGGTAATTTAAATATAACCTCTTAAGTCCTAGTGACATTTACAAAAATTTTGAATTTAGAACTTTTCTCTTCATAAAAGCTCAAATTAAATTTCGAAATATGTACAAAATTTTGTCCTCGGGATCTTAAGGTGGATTTACACCAAACGAGCGAATGCTCATTCTATCTCCACCCTACGAAATTCGTTCGCTACACAAAACATGCACTCTATCGCCATGATAATAGAGTCCTGTTCAAATGCTTGTGAGCACCCTGGCCTCTTCGGTATATCTGATGGCGACTGTACATCTGCCACTGAAAACCTCAGGCGCCTCAGCTCATAAGTCGTATTGTCAAGTGCAAAAATATGTACCGAAAGAATCCTCTTACAAAATGTTACAAACGTTCTTATTACGTATACACAGAATTAAAGTGCACTGGGACATATTTTTGAGCATTTTTATACACACCTTAATTTGCCTTTGACTGAACTCAGGATTCTCAGGAACTTTTATAACTTAGACCAACTACGAAATCACGTAAAAATAATAAATAAGTTACTTCTGCCTCTGTCTTGGAGTCGACTTGAATATTCGATGTGCTGAATAGTGCTGATATTACGTACCTGAAAAAAGAAAAAAAAAATGTTACAACAATGTTGCTTTTAAAAATTAAATTACGTACTTACCTACTTATTGACTGGTATAAGAAATAAATTGAAAAACTTTGCAAAAAAACGTTTTACTCTAAAAAAGAAATATTAAAAAGCGTTATTACTTTTGTTGGCTATGGCCATTATATGAAACGTAAAAAAAATATTCTAAAAATTATAAAATACTTTTTGCATCTTTTAACGTCAAGAACACATGGTTAAATATTTCGGGTTATTCAGACTCACAGTGTATATTTACATTTTCTCAAAAATTCTCTAACCCACTATCAATTCGTCCCATTCAAAAATAGAATACCCAATTCAATTACGCGCACCGTGAATTTCAAAAATAGAACTAAGGCGCTCCTAACTCGATTGCATTGTCGTTAAAAACGGGCGAAGTGGGTCAGCCGTCGGATTGTCGGGAACCTCGGGCAAATGGCTTTCCCGATTGCAGTGCTGTACTTCCGTCCTAGGGATTAGGGTTGCCACGATGGGGTAGGGATTGCTCAGATGGAAAGTTTTATTAGTGTGAAGGATTTTTTTATACTAACAAAACATAAGTGTGTCCCCTTTGTGACTCAGAAATCTCAGAATAGGGATGATAACTGTAGTTAAAATAAATTATTTAACACTATGCACGACATAAAACACGAAGGAATTATTACTAAGATGTAAATTGCAGTAATTTTTGTACAGAACTTCTATTGAATAAATTTAATTGAAAAGAACACAAAAGAGTAGGTCATTTGGCAGTACTCTAACGTGACGTCACTTTTATGTATTTCATATAAAATTCCACAGTGGTGATCGTTTTGACAGTTCGAAAACAGATGCTGATTTGACTTGCCAGCCATCATGCCTATTGGACCTATTGTATTCTAGTAGATTTTTGGAAGTTTCAGACGTTTTTACCTGTATCTGCATGACAAAGACTGCGTCGCGTCGCGGACTTGGTTTTGATTTCTATCGCATTTCGTTTTTAAAAGTCGTAAACAATATAAAAAAATCGAATACAAGTAATATGACTCGTATTTGCCAACCCTACCCGTATCCTGCCTGCACTCGACTTTCCGCTTTGATTTTTAGTTTTGAAAATGGAACACAGCGCGGTGTGCCAGTATTAACTTTATTCGGTTTTCAAACGTACAAAGAAGCCAATAGTGTGTTAATTTTTATAGGAAATCGGACTTTAATAACATGAAACTAAGTTTCTTTTGCAACCCATTTGCATACACAGAATAGGAAATTTTAACGGAGTAGGAACGTTTTGCGTGTTATTATTTAATTGAGATTTGAACTTTGATAGCTTAAACTTAAGCTTGTTTCATAAGTTTTACGCATTATCTATGAGATTTATGAGATCATGAAAGTAAGACGATTTTTCGAAAATACTATCCGGGCAGTAAGTAAATCGTTTGAAGGTGTTGGAAGCAGGGATCGGAACCGGTTTTTTAGAAAAACCTCGAAATAGCTCAATATTTTAAAATGTTTTACACTCTTTATGTAGTATTCAACATTAACATTAATTATTAACATCATATTTTTGAATTACTCCATAAACAAAAAAAATATGAACCGAAGAACGAAAAAGAACGGAATTCGAACCGTTCTTTTGTATGGAGCAAAAACCGGTATCCGATCCCTGGTTGGAAGGATGGGCGAATTTTCATATTTGGCATAGAGTCTAGTCGGCGTTGAGTTTTTATAATGTTCAAAGACCTTAAAAGCTCAACTTGACTGCCGTTGTGAAACCTATTATATTTCATAACGGCAGTCAAAACAAAACTAACTAAATATCTAGGTAAGTTTACTATTATGATGATCTATCTACCAGATCAACCATACTAAAATGTCACTTATTTATACAGTGGACAGCACATTTTCTTTGGAAAAGCTCATGTAATCAGACTAGCCTTGACTTGACTCTACCTTCTAAATACACACAATTTTTTCCATAATTATACATTGCATTAAACAAATACGTTTCCTTCCTTTTACATCGTATTCAATCGTTCACACATGTCCATTTTTAGCTTCAATTTCATATTCACATATGTGCATTTTTAGCACTCCATTAATCAATCTGACCATTTAAGCCAATCTGAGTCATGGCAGATAATGAGTCAAATTGACTGCACTTCTAACTTTAAACATTACGTCAGATTTTAATTTCAATTGATATAGGATCGTTATTTGCTAAAGGTGATTCATCATCATCACAAGTCTGTCCACAGCTGGATACAGGCCTCTCCTATTAACTATGCGTATGGACGCATTAGGAGGTAAATGCGCACAGTCGCCACGCTGGGCAAGCGGATTGGCGATGTAATGACAGTAGAGTAGTGTGTCCACTATGGGATGATACTCCCCGTCATCAATCTTTGATAAATGGGCAGATACAGAGATACTGGTTAAGGGAATGTCCTTAGTCGACGCTTACGACACTCACGGGAAGAGTTGGGGTGGTGACAAATGTATTCTTACTTTCGTCACCACGCAGCTGAGGTGATTCAAATAATATATGCTTGATTCTTCTGTGTAGAGGTATAATCAGTATAATCACCCTTAAGGTAGATATAAAGGTGCATTCAGACCAAACTAGCATACGCTGTTATATCACCCACTCTACGAAATCAACGAATCACGTTTTGTGTAACGATCGAATTTCGTAGAGTAGGGGGTTAGAATAGCGAAAGCTCGTTTGATCTGAATGCACCTTTAACCAAACGAGCGAATGCTCATTCTATCCCCACTCTACGAAATTCGTTCGCTACAAAAAACGTAATTCGTCGAAATTCGTTGATTTCGTAGAGTGGTTCGTTCGTTTGGTATAAATCCACCTTTATGTAAGTGCCGAAATATTGTACGTATTGGACCACCAAAGCCCCAGATTATCGAGATATCACTGTAATTAAACTATATCTGACTTCACATGATGCACTTGCGCCAACGACGACACGACATCTTTGACCTTTTTAATTGATAATTGACTTTGACATTGGGTTTTTGCAGATAAAACCTGCTAGGCAAATGATAAAAAACACTAAAGATGGTTTTTATACTGATGAAAAACAACTGGATTTGTTTTTTGCTATGGTCACGGATGTCACGACTATTATTGTGATTTTGCCATTTGCTACTTCTATTTATCATAGCTATAAAAGTAATCTTAGAACTCCGCATCAAAGTTTGGTTTAGCAAAATTATAGTAGTTCACATCACATCCTTATCGAACGGACCTTTAGGCCACTCTACTCGTAGAATCATGTCAAAAAACATATATCTTACAAATTCAATTAGTAACGCCATTGTGACATGATTCCCAAGTGACTTTGAGTTCCATATGTTTGTCTATACAATATGACCTGTTCCTGAAAAAAAAAACACAGATCACAGAACTCTAACCTACAGTATCAGGTTATAAAGTTTGTACATCGGTATCTGGAAAGAGACTCTGCTTCATAGAGCGTTGTCCCTCTCGAATTTACGTGACGTTTAGACATTTAGAGCAAACGAGTATTCGCTTATTCTATCCCCCACTCTACGAAATTCTTTACACAAAACGTGATTCGTCGAAATTCGTTGATTTCGTAGAGTGGGAGATAGAATGAGCGAATGCTCGCTTGGTCTAAATGCACCTTTAAGACCGATGCAAACTTTATAGCAGAGTACTGTAGATCGGAGGACGATGAAAAAAATGTGGGATTAATCTGGAGAAGACAGACAGCAATACGGGGCACTTCTAGGAGAATTGAAGAGGCGTATGCCCAGCAGTGAGCACAATACAGAAAACCGAAGAAGTAATTGTACAATGCAATGACATCATAGGTGAGGCCGTATGAAATCACTGCCAATGATTGATATCACCTTTGTATTCATGGCATATTTTAGTTTAAATACCATAAAACCATAAAAAAAAGAAAACCAAAATGGTAATCAAAAGAAGAAGCGGAATCTAATAATAAAGTTTCCCTCATCTAAACAAAATCAAGTCTCATAAAGAACCGCAAAACAAAAACACATCACAGAAACAGATGCCACAAATCTGAAGGAACGCCCTAAAACGCTATTCGAAGTTTACGTATTTATCCAAGTTTGATAGGTACCACTAGGTACTACTGACAATGCATCCCAATCTAGCTTATCCGCTCACATATTCTAGGTACCTGTGGCTATGAGCTATCCTGTCACTCTTATTTTACATGTATGTATTTTGACAATGTATGAAAGTATATCAGTGGATATTCTGGCAGTTTTAAATCCATGCCCACGTCTCATTCACACCATGCATTTATAAAATGTAATAAGTGCAAAATATACATTTTGATTAATCAACATACTCTGGCTAAAATGCCAAATACTATACATACACTAGACAATCTAGACATACATAGTTACAATATTTTACGAAACAAACATCAAAATCACGAAAAATGTAGGCTACCTTGCCTTATTGAATATAAAGATAAAGATAAAGATATTTTATTTGCTAAGGACACACAGATATACAAGTACAGATAGTAGGTACAACACGGTTTCGGAAGCAGGTATAAAATAATATCAATACAATATAAATTGTCAGTTTAGTAAATTAGTGCAGTGATGCCAAAATGAGATCAATTCGTACGGACGGATAACTACCCAGTGTGATTCTGGCTGGGGGCTTATAATAAATTCATCCGACTGAATATGAGGATTCTGACACGGGAAGTGACAGCAGGGAATTGGTATTCCACGAGGGCTTAGGCGGTTGAAAGAAGAAGCATTGTTATTTTGCCAATATTGTTAAGATTTTTACGACTTAAATATAACTATACATGTAATTAAACGGTTAATAGTACATCGTGCACCAAGGGAGGTAAGTACAGAATTACTAATGAGAGATGAGAGTGTTAGAAGTTTTCATCACACTTGCAGACAAAAAAATAAGTTTTAAGACAAAATATTATTCTATGACGTACTGACATTTCTATTACTCCCTAGGGAATTTCACTTTTCTATTACTCCCGCTACGCATGCAAGCAATGGCGCGCTTAGACAGCAAGTGTGATGAAATTGATGAAAACACATTTTTAGAATTATAACTAACGCAAGAGTTAAACACATTTAGTCATTACACGTGTATTTAGCTATTATTAACGACTTTGCTGACACTCATCATCATCATCATCATCATCATATCAGCCGAAAGACGTCCACTGCTGAACATAGGCCTCCCCCAAAGATTGCCACAATGACCGGTCCTGCGCCACCCGCATCCAGCGGACTCCTGCTACCTTCACCAGGTCATCGGTCCACCTTGTGGGGGGCCTACCCACGCTACGCCTTCCGGTACGTGGCCGCCACTCAAGAACCTTCCCGCCCCAACGGCCATCGGTTCTACGCGCAATGTGCCCCGCCCACTGCCACTTCAGTTTAGCGATTCGGAGAGCTATTTCGGTTACTTTGGTTCTGCTGCGGATGGTCTCATTTTTAATCCGATCACGCAGAGAGACTCCTAGCATAGCCCTCTCCATTGCCCTTTGGGTGACTTTGAGCCTTCTTATGAGGCCCATTGTAAGCGGCCACGTTTCAGTACCGTATGTCATCACTGGCAACACACACTGATTAAAGACTTTCGTCTTCAAACACTGCGGAATATTGGACGAAAATATGTGTCGTAGCTTCCCGAACGCTGCCCAACCGAGTCGGATTCGACGATTGACCTCTTTCTCGAAGTTGGACCTACCTAACTGAATAGTTTGCCCTAGGTATATATATATATTCGTCTACAACTTCGAGTGTAAAGTCTCCGATTATTACGGGAGTTGGTGCTACATGGGAATTCGACATGATTTTCGTCTTATCCATGTTCATCCTAAGACCAACTCGCTCGGAGGCTTTACTGAGGTCAACGAGCACAGTACTTAAGTCCTCCAAGGTCTCAGCCAAGACTACTATATCGTCAGCGAATCGAAGGTGAGTGAGGTACTCGCCGTTTATGTTGATACCCAGCCTTCTCCAGTCCAGAGTCTTAAAGACATCCTCCAGTGCAGCGGTAAACAGCTTACACTATAACTAAAAATTCTTAAAAAAAATTAAAACCGCATCGAATCCGTTTGCAGTTTTATCTAAATCCCAGCAAACACAGACAGCGGTAAACTCCTTTATTACACACTATGTATAGTGATGACCTTATGACAATTTCGTATAATCTAATTTAAGCTATAGTGAAGATTTGTCGCACGCAACATGTTTTACGTTACATAATATACAGGGTGTAAGTCTAATACGGGCGAAGCTCGTAAGGGATGTTAGTTTACGACATAATAAGTACATTCAAATAACTTTTACTTAAAATTAGAGCAACAAAATTTTCCATACAAAATAATTCGGCGCGCAATGTAGAGCAACGTACGCGAGTTAAGCACGCGTTGACAGCTAATTTCAAAAGCATATGACATAACTGCCATATCAACAATGACAAATGTTAGTACCTACATTGCTGCTCCGGTAATCTTAAAAAAATTCTGTGGGGTCTAAATTAAGAGTAACTTTAAAAAAACCTTGTGATCCATGATTACACTAATGAATCCCATGCCTGGTTTAATTGATCGCCCGTATTAGATTTACACACTGTATACGGCATATAAGGAGCATTTCAGAAGTCAAATTGAATAACATTTTGGGTACTGAAACTAAAGTAGCAGCGAGATAGTGTCCCAGAATATATTTTCGAAGACGGAATCACAAATAATCTACGCTTTCTTATTCTAAAATTGAGACACAGCTACAAACATCCAATCAAAAAAGCTATATTCCTTCCTCTCCGTTCTCACTGGCCACATGAGCCCCGTACCTCTCAGGGCAGATTTATTAGGGATCGCAGGATCGCTGGGATCGGCTTATGTTATTGGAGGTCCGCAGATATATCGCAAGTACGCCTGTGGGATCGATTGGGGTCACACATGGAATGGAGACGTATGATTATTTTGGCGTGAAGGGAATTCTCTTTGAGAGCGGTTGGCAAAGTAATTTGTAGATGCAAACCGAAATACCTAATAAACGTTGGAAGTAAATAAACACCAAAAGGCAAGCCAACGAAACGGTGGACTGGCTGTGTGGACAAAGATTTTGTTTGAAGTTAGTGGAGATGGTGGTATTACGGTGCCTTCTTTCATAACTGATCTGAAGATTGTTTTGGCAGAAGGAGCAGAATAAAGGTTAATAATCGAAGAGAAGAAAACTTAGGTGCAAAGAAAAGCTTAGATATCACCAACTTGAAGTCGAGAGACTTGAGGTTTTAATCAAAGAAGACAAAGTTCAAGAATTAGCTGAAATCCCCTTAAAGTATTACCCCCTTATTCATAAGTATTACCCCCTTATTCATAAACGTCTGCTAACTTAGCAAGCCGTCAAGTATTGTTTGTCCCTTTCGCCCTGAAAGGGACAAATAATACATAGCGGCCACTGTAAAATTGTAAAATGTGTTTGACTGTTTGATCTGTTATATAATTTCCTATATGTAATAAAGCCGGTTACAGCTGCGAATTACATGTGAAAATGATTACTTATTTATTTTCGTTATTCGTCCAAAACAACCTTTTTAAACTTGTTATATTTTGATGGGATTACAGCGGAAATTGCGTTTGTAAATATGAAATGTTATTTGATCAGAAACGAAATTCGCTGCGTCAGTTATCATTTTCACGTTTGAAATATTGCAATTTCCTAGCCAGGGGATTTACACAGTCAAGGGCATAAATATGTATACAGTTTTAAACCTTATATCAATGGAATAACGTTAAAAAGTTGATTCAATTTTTGCCCTACAATGAAGGTACACTGTTATTCATTGCCCCTGTTGAGAATAAGCCGATTTTTTTTCAACCAAATCTAGCTCTTAACGCAACGAAATAGGGGACAACTTTCTAGCATTCAGGTGTTTTATTTCGTAATTTCATATGGCATTACTCCGAACACGAATGGAGATGGGTACTCTATTTTGTAAATAAATTGTTACAAGTCCAAATTCTATATACAACATAAGTATGTACCTTACGTAAGTCTTTATAGAGTTGAATACTGTAGTAAGTATTCATGACGTTATTTACTTTTTATCACTAGAGTTTCCTTGTGTTGGTTTCCTTCAGTTTGTTTATTGCATTTGTTATTTTATTCCATCCCACTCTTTTGTGTTTGCATTATTAACTTGGTTTTAATTCAAACAGATTTTCTTGCTTTACACAGCGAAGGATTTTGTTGTTTCCTCTTCCTTATGCAGATTTGTTTTTGTTAGTTGTATACTTTTCAGGGTACGTATTTGTAATTAGATTTATTCTGGAACACAATTTGGGAAAATAAATGCTAGTCTTTTAAGTAATAAGTGCGTACATAGCTTATGACTTTTGACAACCAAACATGGCAAATATAAAATACTACATTGCTTTAATGAGTGCCATGTCTATGTCATTAAACAGTAACGCATTGGCATTGAAGAAAATGACTGACTAGCAAACCTTTTTTTGAGTAAAAGTGTGCCTTGATATTTATTTGTTCAACTATTTTATGGTTACCTGTCCTTCGACGAAAAAGGAAAATTATTAAGTGGTATTGATGATGCCTGATAATAAACACTTTTCCTTACTTCCGATTACACGTAAATCTAACCCATGACCTCCTTTATCCACACCGTTAATTGCACAGTCAACTGTTTCTTACCTTCATAAGGGTTCCAAGGTCCAACTAAGGTACGTCGATCATATCAAACAGATCACCTCGAAAGATCTATACAACATTGAATCTTATGCCCCAGATAATAATCCCATAGCGTTATACGCGTTGGAAGTAGCCGCAATTGGCATTCATTGTTCGAGCGGCCTGATTCGGTAAGTAGTACGATCTTTATATGGTACAATGCGTGTAATGGAGCGTGTCTATTGTAGAATTTTCATAGGCCATTTGCAGTTTAGAAATCGTTTAGGAACAGTTAAGATAGTGATCATGGAATTCTGTTAAAAATTAAAAATATTTTTTCGTAATAATGTCTAGTAGATCTACATTATTTTATAGATAGATGGAGAAATTATAGTTTACCGCTATCAATAAGCAAAAAGAAAACGATGATAGACATAAAGGATTACATCAAAACAAAACTAACTAAATATTTTACAGACAAACGTTTGTCTGTAAAATATGAGTGATAATCGTGAAAGTTTAAATCAATATAAAACTAACTAAAGATCAAATAGAGAAATAAAAAAGGTACAATTAAAATATTGTAAATAAGAACAGGGAAGTTGATCTTAATCAAAATCCACCGAAGAGCACAAATGAAGAAATACTCTTAAGAAGAGATAAAACAACAGACAGTCATAGCTCACTAAATTAGCTTTAGCTTCTGACAAACTGCAATGACAAGTAAAAGACCCGAACCATGCAAGAAAACAAGAAACAAAAGAAGATCTTGCACGTAGAACATATTTCACGATCCATTGTCATTGAAATAGTGCTCCGTTTTATTGTGAAATTCTCGTTTCTATTATAACTCTGAAATGCACCCTCTAAATGTAACTTGGCATTTTGCTAGCTATTGCCAAATGGGTCAGATTCATACACATGCACATATGTATCAGGTAGAAGTATTGAAATTCAAAGTTTCAATGTCGGGATTAGAGATTCTAATCCAGGTTTTTGGAGGGATACCAAATAGCTAGATTTCTAGATAGCTCCGATGTTGGAAATTGGAGCATAAAGCCAATACAATAAGAGTTTTGGCAGGGGTTTCTACATTCTGGGCGATTTGCCAGCGGTCAAGGTGGGAAGGTTATTTGTATTTGAAAAGTGACATTGCAATCTGTGTCACGAATGGTACAGAGTTGACATTATTGTGAGCAAGCTTCCTTTTTTTTTGTGACTAAAAATTGTACTTATGGGGAAATTATTTAAGCAGATTTGATTGCTGATAGGAGTTTTCTAAGTTGGAGAGACAAAAGCGGTTATCTATCAGAACTATGTAGTCGCCAATCGCCATCAGATATATCATAAGTCCGAAGCGTTCAAAAATATCTGAACACACCTCTATCGTTATGGCAATAAAGGTGTGTGTGTTCAGATATTTTTGAACGCTCTGGATGCTACAATATATCTGATGGCGACTGTACTAAAATTCCTCTTATATTAAAAAAAACAAATAAACATTATATTTTTTTATCAAATCCAAAAAGTAGGTATGAACGATAAATACGATAAAGGCCAAACTTCAGAACATATGTGAGACTGACGCTTCATATTAATGTAATATTTTTGTTGCAAAATACCATCTGCCTGCAATCATTTCTAAAAATACCGATCTTAATGCGTGTGAATAAAATAAAACAATGCTACTTTATATTCGAGGCACCAAAATGGCAGATTTAAAAGAATCCGTAACTATTTTGCATTTTGGCTCGGTTTTGAAATTCGTATTCGTTGTGCATTTCGTAGACCGTACTAATTCGATTTGAATTACAAAACACTACGATTTATCTATATACACAGGGTAGCATATTAAAATAAAAGTCGTAAAAATCGATGATTGTCTTTGACTTCTTTGACAATTAACCAAAATGAACAGGTGGTTTCAGTTTTAACGAAAATTTTGGTCATAGCTCTTGCGACTCAAAATAGGGGTCCCTTAGGAGTCTTTTGGAAGTTTCAGAGGGTTGATATTTCTTTGAATTTATACATAAACTAGTACAGGTACAGATGATGTAGTGCAAAATCCTTTCTCTTCGGCTTTTCACGGAAACGCCCGAATTAATTTCCCTGTCTCAATTATCTTCAGTGCAATATATGTATACTGAAGTTTATTGTGACAGCAATATGATATGTGAGTTCTGAAACTTGAACTAGTTTCGAAAACAAATCTTGTGCCCCAAAACCTTACTGGCAACGGAAATGCGCAAATTTTTCGGCTACCCTTTAAACATGTAGTATAAGTACCCACCTTATTCATAACTATCTCCTACCTTAGCAAGCCGCTAAGTATTGTTTGTCCCTATCGCTATTATAGACTATATTGATAAGTCCGAAAGGGACAAACATTACTTAGCGGCTTGCTAAATTAAGAGACATTTATGAATAAGGGGGTTAGTCTTTTCAATTTGACAGGATTCCATAATCTTCTACACAAAGTTACAATATAAGTGAGCAGTCAGATGCGTGGAGAAATGCAACGTGCTGTAGTCTAATTTCTGCTTGGCTTCCGTCATCGTCACTCAATACTGCGGAATCCGGACAAGGTATGAGACAAGTGTAATTCACACCACTCCTTGAAAACAGAGGTAAATGGTGCTTAAGTGCAATTAAAAACAGGGAGTGTATTTGCTAGACGATCTGACCAAATACGAAATTGAAGGAGACACCTCAAAATCGAGAGTTTAGACAGTTTCAAAACCTAAGTTTCGTGAGGTCCATCACATCGTTGTGAATGTTAAATTAATGTTATATTATATGTATAGCCTGATCTACTCGTACACATATTGAACACAAACGTGATATTATCGGTATATTTTACGAATAATGATTTATGCAGCCCTGCGATGCGGTGACGTTAGTAAGAAATTTCGATAGTATTTCGTGTATTCTTCTGCATTATAATTTGTGACTAGTTTTTATTTGAGCTCATCAATCAACCTCTAAAGCTATTTCGATCTTAATCTGTCACTCAATATCGCAAATTTAATTAACCTTTATAGCTAAATTAGCATAACGGAGCTATGAATTAAAAACGAACGAGAAGGTAATTCCTAATTAGACATAGCCAGTCTAACTTGATACGTTAGAAAAGACGAATCGTTTTGAGCGACTTTGGGGTTGTAGGTCACGTTATGATGGCGTATTGTAACGTTATAAGTGACATTTAGGTTGGCTTGGCACGCGCCTGTGCTATCCCAAAGGCCAGGGAGTCCAAACGTGAATATTAACCAATATAAATAGGAACGTTAACTCAAATACCCCAGGGTGCTGAGACAAGTATCCAATCGCTAACGCTTAATCGTCAATCGTAAACGAAAGGCAGCTAACTGTCTTTATCGCACTAGTATGAAAGAGTGACAGAGAGGGAAAACTGCGATACGCTACTAAGCGTTAGCGAATGGCAACTTGGCTAAACATCCTGTATTTACAGTTGATTCATTTCATATAACTATAAATAATATGTAATCATTCTGTAACGAAAAGTAATGAATGTATGAGAATGACATTCGAACGTTGTCAGTATTGTCACGTAACCATTTCCATACATCATGGTCATGTGATTTTTTGTTCAAACCTGTCATTCTCAAACATTTATATGAAGGTACCGATAATATTGAACTATTTGACGCCGACTCTGCACTGAAGTGACTTAAGCGAAAAATACTTCAAGCATTCAGTTCGCCTCTTAATTTTTGCTCTAGTAGTCTCCAGTCAGTTTAAAAGCTTCTTGCTTGTGACTTAAAAATCTTTACTTAATTCGAAACTCGTCCATAGGAAAGAGTATTCGGTATTAGGAGGCCTACCGCAAACGTCGAACATCGAAAGTTTCGAGGAGCTTTCTCTGTCCCTCTAATTATGCCTTCATTTGTGTGACAAAGCCAGATGATCAACAGAGGTCTGATAAAAAAAAGGTTACCGCAAACACCGAACATCAAAAGTCTCGAGCTCTCTGTCACTCCAATCACGCCTGCAGTGTTATTCACTAAGGAAACCGCCTTGCTGTCAGCGCTGTGTCAGCGCTGCGGCAGCGTCAAGCCTAAAAAATGGTATTCACTAATGTACTTTAAACGACACTTTGGAACTACACTGCGTCGAAAGTTTGACGTTTAGTGTACGAACGAACTTCGTATTCTCTAACGAAAAGCAGCGACGAACTCGCCCACAACCTCGCTCACAGCCTCGATTCCTAATGTAATGTCAAATAAAAGCTAGGATTTTAGACAAGGCTGTCTCGACATCGAGCTCGTTGACGAACGCAGCGTCGAATGCGTGAATAAGAGAATAGCATAGCTGCATTTGAGTGACAGAGCCAGATGATCAAGTCTTATAAAAAGGTGTCACGTGAATCCTAAAGTCACTGTTATACTGGTTGTTAAAGTATAGCGTGTGATAGGAACACTTGCGCTAGCGCAGGTGCTGGGGTAAATTGTTTAGAGGTTAGGGTCGTTGTGGGCGGTTATTTTTTTATCGGTTGCTAAGGAACCTTGGTGGTTTTTTTTTTTTTTTTCACTTTTAACAAAACCATTTTATTTTAATTATCCTGCTTTTAGTTTTAAAAAATATACTCCTAAATGATTGCTTTTCAAAGTTTAATCGAAGACGCTCAATAGAAGGACGCTCAATATAGGAAAGAACTCAGTTTTTTAGGTTTAGAATATAATTTAAAACAAACTAGTTTCATCGTATATAAATGTTTATCACACGGGTTACTCACGTTATTTAAGTCGATAATTGCTTGCAAATGATGAATGATTTGATGCAATTATCGACTTAAATTACGTGAGTAACCCGTGTGATAAATATTTAAATATGTTTGAGTCTCACGTTAGTTATAATTCTATAGTTTCAACGTATCTAGAGCAGGTACCTGTAAATACTTCGTAATACACTTATTTGCAAATAGTACTAATGCAATACTCCTAGATTAGGACACAGAATAGGTCAAAATTGTGTCAAGCATTTAAATTACCTATCTATATGAAATGCTACTTAGTGTTATGTCCTCATAGCATTTTCCTTTATCACAATTGCAATGCCTACAATCTACATAATTATACAGTTATACTGGTCGATTGGTAATGAAATATAGGATTACATAGACAATTTGCCATTGGTAATAAATAATTGTGTAAAAGTAATTTAAGACACAATACAATTATTAGCCCACAAGGTGGATTGATGACCAGGTGAAGGTCGCAGGAGTCCGCTGGATGCGGGTGGCACAGGACCGGTCATTGTGACAATCTTTGGGGGAGGCCTATGTTCAGCAGTGGACGTCTTTCGGCTGATATGATAATGATGATGGTGATGATATCGTAGCGTCCGGAGCGTTCAAAAATATTTGAACACGCCTTTATTTCTATAACGATTTATTTCAAAATGGCTGCTTCTACAAGAAATTGTTATTTTTTTGTAAGTGTTGTTATGTTATGTGTTATTTGTGTCCAGGTTACCTATAATTATAACGAAAATACTCAGCCCCATTCCGTTAATACTGTCATGACACTCATGACATAGTAGATTTACATTTAATTATGGATAATACGTGCAATAAACTTCGATATTTGCATGAAATTGCTTTGACATTAGTTGAAATAAAAGACATTAGTTCAATGCCATTTACACCCTGCCAAAGTTAGTGGCTACATATGTATATACGAGTACATACTTATATAATGTATCTTGCAAAGCAAAATGCCCAGACAATGGTAAATTTAATCTCAGACTCATACAATACCCTGTCTCATACGCTATTGATAAACTTATAGACAATGGACGAATTCGATCTAAGGACAGATCTATGTCCCCTCATTCCATTACGGAGTTGGGTTTTCTGACAATTGGAATAATATATGTATGCACGATGTGTTTGCCGTGTGGTGACGGCAGTAAGAATACATTTGTCACCACCACAACTCCTGCGGTTGTCGTAAGAGGCGACTAAGGGATTGAAGTGTCACAGACCATTTGATAAAAGATTGACGATGGGCAGCAGCGTCATCATAGTGGACACATTACTGCGATCGCCAATCCGCTTGCCCAGCGTGGTGGTTATGAGCATTTACCTCCTAATGCGTCTATGTCTTACCCTTGAAGGGAGTAATCCTAATTCATTCCGAAAGTTGCATAAATCAGGCAAAAAACTAGAAATTAATAGTGACCCTATACATTGAAAAGATATAAGCGCCAAAGTGACTGACGGTGACGGCTGTTACGTCATGTCTATTCAGCATTACCAAAACATCGAAAAAAATCCACTACATCTGTCTCTGTCATGTTAATTTAGGAATAACCGGAGTGATGGCGACAGCTCGAGATCTACTAGCGGGTCATTTCTAGTTTGCCGTCGCTGCGTCTCAGTCACTCTAATTTAGGTGTAACTGAAGTGACAGGGACAGCCTACTGGCGGGTCATTCCCCGTCTGCCCTCGCTGCACCGGCGAGCCCAATTACGTTATCAGCTAATTGATTAACCTCAATCATTTACGTTTGAGTTACGGCAGCTTTTGCTTCAAATTAATTAGTTTTGGGACTCCTGAGAGAATTGGGCTCTAATTGCAAGTTGATATCAATACTGTATATCATTTTTTTTCTACTGTAGCACTTCTACCTGGCAATGTTACACCTGGGCCGCGTTTTATAAAGTTACAATTTACAATTTCGCTGTTTGCCTCTCTTTCTAGCCAATACGTGCGTGCGTTAGAGAGGCAAACAGCGAAATTGTAAAATGTTACTTTATGAAGCGCGACCATGGCTGAATCAAGTTTTTTCTGCCAGTTATTTTTTATTTGTAATTTTATGAATTGAAAATACAAACATTTTCTCACATAACATGGTTTGCTTCTTTTAGACTCTTGAATATCATCATCATCATCAGCCTATTATAGTTCTCTGCTGGACGTAGGCCTCTCCTATTAACTATGCGTATAGACGCATTAGGAGGTAAATGCCCATAATCGCCACGCTGGGCAAGCGGATTGGCGATCGCAGTAATGTGTCCACTATGATGACGCTGCTGCCCATCATCAATATTTTGCCAAATGATGGTCAGTGACACTTCAATCCCTTATTCGACTCTTACGACATCCGAAGGACGAGTTGGGGTGGTGACAAATGTATTCTTACTGCCGTCACCACACGGTCTTGAATATGCTGATATTTTATTTCCCTTTCCTCATGGGAGTCATGGGTACATTGGGTACCTTGTATAACGCCGCGATGATGATGATGATGAAACGCCAATAATCAGACACAAAGATTTAAAAAGGAAAACAGTTTGAAACATTTCCCTTTGTTCGCTTCGCGCAATGTTTTCATTTCAGGCCCCAGTATCACATATGCTATTGTTTACTTACAGACGTTCCCATGGGACGATCTACTTAATAAAATATTATGTGCCGTATTTGCGTCACATGTGTGGAAGAATAGTATAGGTCCGATTTTTAAAACATGCCAATTTTATATTTTTTATATATAATAGTGCCGTGTGGTGACGGCAGTAAGAATACATTTGTCACCACCCCAACTCCTCCTGCGGGTGTCGTAAGAGTCGACTAAGGATTGAAGTGTCACTGACGATGACGATTATTTGATAAAAGATTGATGATGGGCAGGAGCGTCATTATAGTGGACACATTACTGCGATCGCCAATCCGTTTGCCCAGCGCGGCGAATATGGGCATTTACCTCCTACAGTAGAGGCATCGTAAGAAGTCGTTTTTGACGTTTGTTTGCACATGAAGTTCTGTAAAAATTTGACAGTTGGTATAATGGAGCAAATGTCAAACTTCATTGTTGCCTGAACGGAATAGTGATGTTACTGCTGTTGCTGCAATTTACCGATACGTCAATCGAAATAAATAAGTAAACCTTTTTTTATGGAGGTACGAATAATTGCTATAATAGTAGGTACGCACATATTTTCTAAAAGTTTGTCATGGTTTCGACAGGTCCTCGCGAGCCCGTGTGCCCGGTGGATATACGCGGCTTTACAGACTGTGTGGAACTTGACAACCAGGGTCCCGTTTTATAAAGCTACAAGTTACAATTTTACAGGCGTTTACTGGCAACACTTGCCCCGTTTTTTACAATTTGCGTTTTATAAAAGTACTATGTTACAATTTTACAAGTTACAGGTACAAGTGCCTGTAGCTCGGCCATAGACAAAAATACAGGAGTTTAATAGTTTTAAACTCGTAATCGAACAAGTGTTTTATAAAAATATTGTAAATAACAAGTGTAGGTGTGGTAGACTTGTAACAAAAACTGACGTACGTCTTGAGTCCTGTAACCGCAACTACAAGTGCAATTTTCCCAGTTATTTCGTGTGCTACAGACGTTTGCTCGTAATACTGTTGAAATTATTCGCTTTCTGAGAGATTCTTCATAGTTTTGGCCAACTACCACGAACTCCGAAAACCGCAAACGACGATTTGTCTTTGTCACTTCTAACAAGGCGATATTAGAGTGAAAGAGAAAAATAATCGAAATTTGCGGATTTCCGAGTTTGCGGTAGGGCCGCTGACTATGACTACACTTTTTTACTTACGTCTGGAGCATAAGGTCTAAAGTTGTATACATTATTATATTTATTCCCTTGACTGTACCCCGATAGCGTTGACCGAGACTGTTTCAGCTCCTAATAAATTTGGACTTTCGGAGTCGGACACCGTACGACTTCAAAGAGCAAATGAACTCCACACAAATTTAGAACATCTCTCTCATCGTTTTATTTTCGCTAATTTCGAGTATTTGTCTCTGTCACTTTAATGAAGCCTTCGTTGGAGTTACGGCGAAAAATCTTCGAAATTTACAAATTTTGAATTTCGCGGTAGAAGGGCTGATTTTCCATCAAAATAAACATATATAATCTGTGGATACGATTATTTATGTCAGTTTTTATTTTTAATTAGTGATGTCCGTCACGCCTGTAGATGTTACTTGTAATCGAGATTTACCATGGTTCATTACAATTGTAAATTTTTGTGTGTATTTATAAAACACCTGTAATAGTTCATAGTGCATTACAGGTTCCTGTAACCTGTACACTTGTAACCTGTATCTTGTAACTTTATAAAACGGGACCCAGATAAATGTCATAATTGTTATTCAATTCAATGTATTTATTCACATAAGCTAGTATTAACACCAAATCACTTACAAGTTACATCATAAAAATAAATAAAAAATTAAAATTATGTTAAAATAATAGTAAGCACATAATAATTACAAATTCAATTATAAAATCACGTATAATTTTATTTTTCGTAGAATAATAATTTATATACCACTACGTTATTTATCACCTAGATGTGCTCTGATTTTAATAAATGGTTTTAGTGAGTTTATATACTGTATTTACGGCATTTCTCTATTTGGCATATCTACATTGCACTCTGAGCTAGCAGCACGCAAGTTTGCCAACGTGAGTTGGGAGTGGTTTGCTATGAATTTTGCTTATAGAGGTCACGTCCTATCCGTCCTATAAAACATCTTACCTAAATGCGACTTTACGTCATTATGACGTCACCGGCTCCAAAGTTTCGCTGCCTGCTAATGATTCTAAGTAAGATTACCAAACACTTTTTTAATTCGGATTACCTAACACTTTTTTAATTAAACTTTTTCAATGGCAAGTATACTTGGGCAATTTTGAGCTGAGCTCGTTCTCTTAAAATTCCAGTAGCCTTGGGTTGTAAACCACAAAGTAATATAACAAGCGCTCAGTAAAAGCAGAATATAACCGCCGTAGAAAGTTAGTATAGATTATCGACAATATCGACTCTATTATTTGCACAATAGACTACAAAATAAAAAACTAAATAATGGCGCTCATAACTTTTTCTACATTATATAACTGCCAGGTAGTCGAAAAAAATTGTTGAGTAGAAAAAGGACAATATGGTACCGTAAATGTTCACTAGATTATCGGCTCTGTACCCTTATCCTAACAATAACAATGCGTTGACCAAAAAATAACACTTCCCACATTTTGCACTTAGAGATAAAAGGCGTGCCGCCAGGATCATTAGTCGCGTGCCATTATTTAGTTTGTATATTTTGTTGTCTATTGTGCAAAGAATAGAGTCGATAATCTATAATAACTTTCTAAGGCAGTTACATTCTGCTTTTACTGAGTGCTTGTTATCTTACTTTGTGGTTTACAACCCAAGGCTACTGGAATTTTAAGAGAACGAGCTCAGCTCAAAAAACTTCAACTATACCAGATCTAACGCCCTTTCGCACTTGACTGAAAATTTTACGACGGTAAAATCGAGCGTTTCACAACACTATTGTGAGCTGTCAAAAACGACTTCTTACGATGCCGCTACTTTAATGCGTCTATGTATTTGTATACGCATAGTTAATACTGATCAGCTTAGATAGGTATACGAAGGGTTAAAGGTTTACGAAAGAGCACACAATATCTATAGAAGTTCTTTCTATTTTTTTCTACGATAGAGAATGAAATAGAAACAGTTCAATATCTCCTTAGATTATCCAAGAAAATAGTCGTTGCGAACTTCATTTTTTCGCACTCGTATCGTAATGTACTGCTATTACCGAGAGCATGGATTTGTACTTGAAGTGGTGTCACTAAAATTAATGAATATTTGACGTCAAAAACAAATGGTTAGAAACTCTCGCAATACTCACGTAAATCTGATACAAAAATGTACAGACTAGACAATCATCATCATTATCATCAATGTTAGCGACACGACGTCACGACCAATGAACGCCTAGAAATAAGATAAATCATGTAAATAAATGATCCTCACGTAATTAAGTTAGATATAAGTAATCAGTAATGTATAAGTAATTTCATGAACGCAAATGTATGAACCGAACTTAGGAGTCGCCTATTGGCTGATATTAATCGCCTGAACTTAGCGTATAAGATTTAAAATGTCGCATTTTGTACTATGTATGAACCATTTGATACCTCGCTAGAACTTAATTTACGTAAGAAATGTAACTGTATAACCCGTTAAATATAGGTCAGTTACCTATTCAAATGATACAATAGACCCCTGGGTCAATAACCCAACGCAATGTTTAAAATAAAGGTTTTAACCCAAAACATTGCAGGTAAACCGGGAACAATAGAAGATCCGAGCGCCTATTGTTTAGAATGTAAACAACTCCGCATGTGTTTTTGTTGTAAACGTTGGATAGCCACGTGTAGTATTTATTTACAAACAATGATTGTAAACATTGCGGCATGGATTAATTAAAATTAGGTAAATGTGATTAGAGCTTAGCGAAAGTAGGCTAGTATAAATCGACCAATGTGAAGTCCACCAATCAACGCGCAGCATTTACGGACCAACAGAATTAGTGAACGAAACAGATTGAGATTTCATGAAACAGAAATACGCTGCCTTTTGATTGGTCGACATGTTTTTATGATTGGCTGAAAATCACAGCCAGTGATGTATATATACGCGACGCGTTTTCTATGGAGCAGTGTCAAGCTGACCTCCACCAAGAGAGGAACAATAAAAAGAAGAAAAATGGAACCTGCCTATTAATCGGAAAAAGCCCTCCTGCCGCTCCAGCCCTCCTCATCAGTAGATCCGGCCTACGTGTATCCGAGCTCTGCCAACTGAGTTGTCGGCAGGCAATGCTGGGTACGCTGTACTCAACATTTTTGGTCCTTCGAGCGCCGGATAGCGAACCAGTCCGAACCTTTGCGAGCAACGTCAACCACTTCGGACCGAACTACGGATGGTTGACTCAGCGGACACACGCAGCGACCGATCTACTGAAACTCCGCATCGTGTTCCCGGACCCCTCAGACTGAAGCTGAGACATCGACTGCGTGCACGAACCCGGAACCTTAGCACCGCAGCGATGACGGGAAGAAGAATCACGACGAGATCAATGTCGTCGATTCACGACGATGAAGAACGAAGACGCTTTCTAGCGGCTGGAGCGGAAGCCGCCGAAATGAAGCGAGCCAGAGCCTCGCGCACTGAGGACGAGTGCAGTACTGACGGCAGTGAGGCCGGCGACGCACGTGGGCATATGGAGGGGAGCGAGCCATTAGCCCCGCCCACATCGCAACCGGCCGACGGGGGAACGCTTACACTCGAGCGAGCGCTAGATTATGCGCGCACAGTTAGTCGCCCGGCGCCCACGGCGCTGGACACACGTGCCGCAAGCGCTATAGCGCCAACGAGCGCGCCGAACGACGACTCCGTACGAACTTATACGGAACGGGAACTTCGCGAGGATGATCGGACACGACAAGTATCCTTCGCACCTCACCGAACAATAGAACCATGGAACAAAGGCATTGAACTTATGCAACAATTACGGGGAAAACAAAGAAGACTTCTAAGCGAAGCGGAAGCATTGAACAAAAAACTCGAAGCGTTGCGGCTGGGGATCGAGGCCGCGGAACCTGAGGCGCTTACGAGGAATTATGAACCTGAGGATTGGGCGTACGAGACACGCGAGCCGGCATCGAAACGTCGAGCACCGAACCTTGAACCACGCTCGATGTTCGAGACTCCGAGAACGAGGAGGCCTGCTGAGCGATCGCCGAGCCCCGAACTAGAGAGGACCCGCGAACGGAAGAGGTCACTCTCGCCTGAACCCGAACGAGCCTATGAACGTGAAAGGCCGTTCACCCCCGAACCGAAGACCTCCGCGAGAAGGAGGCAACAGTACTCGCGTTCGCCGAGTCCGGATGCGAGAACTCCAAGAACGCACATCTCGACACAGGAGAGCATCGCCGCCAGTATGTTCGAGATATTTGAGAAAATGCAGAGGGCTGCGAGACCTGCACCGAAAGAAATATACGAATTACCTGCTTTCTATGGTAATGTCAGCGAGTGGCGCAGTTTTTATAACACATACAACGAGACAGCGACAAGATACAAGTTTACCGAGTACGAGAACGTGGCGAGACTGCGAGTGGCGCTGAAAGGAGAAGCCAAGGCTTGCGTCCAGCACGTCCTGGCTACAGCTACTCGTCCAGACCTCATCATGCGCATATTGAAGAAACAGTACGGACGGAGCGAAGTACTACTCGACCAAGCACTAGAAGACCTGCGTCGGCTGCCTACCGTCGGGCCGACAGCGCATGACCTAAATAACTTCGCAATCAAGATCGCAAACATAGTATCTACAGTTATGGACATCGACCGCCGTCACTACGCCGATAATCCCATGCTAATAAGGGAAATCACCGACCGCCTGAGCCCCCATCTACGAAGCCGATGGTGTGACTACGCCCGCGCACACCGCTACTCAGACGAAGCTGAAATAATCCAGCTGTCGGACTTCCTGATGTACGAGAGCGAGCAGGAAATGAAATACTCGCACGCCAGAGCCCCTCTAACATCGCGACGGACTGCTACCGCGACATCGAATTCCGTGTCAGCGCAGGCGCGGTATGAGCGCAGCACGAACCGACCGGTTGCCCGCCCTGCTCTGTCCCAGTCGCGCTCGTCGCAGCCGTTGTCCTCGAAAGTGGTATACACTACGAACGCCACCACGAAGAACCCGCGCGCAATCTGCTTATATTGCGGAGGAACCCATGGAACGACAGATTGCCGCAAATTAGCTGCCCAACCCGTCGGAGCGAGATGGGACTGGGCGCGACTGAACAGGGTGTGTTTTCGTTGCCTCAACGACAAACATCAGCGCCAGTACTGCCGAGCGAAGAAATGCGACATACCAGGCTGTCCGCATCCCCACCATCGCTTGCTACACGCGGATAAGCAAGAAGTACAGACTGAAGCCGCAGTACATCTCACTACGACCGCGCCGGTGTACTCTATAGGAGAGAGGACAGGCCACGCCCCCACCACGCGCGCGCCGCGCGCCACGCAGGCCGAGATAACACGTGAACCGAACGAGCAGAATGATCCAGATACCGCTCGCATATACGTTACCTCGGGGATCGAACCTGCTAATGTGCTACTTAAAGTACTGCCCGTCACCGTGAGCGGCCCGGGCGGAGAAGCACACATCTTCGCGATGTTGGACGACGCCTCGACACTGAGCCTTATCGAGGAGGACATCGCCGAACAGATCGGATTGTCTGGCCCTGTTTCACCGCTATGCGTGCGCGGTATAGGCGATATCGCGCACCGAACGAACACAGCTACCGTTAAGGCGAAGATACGGTCAGCACGAGGCGGGACAGGCTACGACATCACGCTGCGAACAGTACGCGGAATCGGACTACGCAGCCAGATCATAAACAAAGCCGATATGATCAAGTACGAACATCTCAAGGACCTCGCCGATGAATGCTACACTACGGGAGTACCGCAAATGCTCATCGGAGGCGACCACTGGCAGCTATGCATACCGCACGAGATAAGGATGGCAGGCGAACTCGATCCCGCCGCCATACGCTGCCGCTTGGGATGGTGTTTCTTCGGATTTCGGCCGAAGATAATCAGAACGAACGAACAAGTTGTACTGCATTGTCGCGTTGAACAAGATGAACTCGATGAACAATTAAAGAAACACTGGGCGATAGAAGCTTTGGGAGTTTCGAGCAAAGACAACGTCAAGCCCGCGGATCAACGAGCTGTCGACCTTTTCAATTCGAGCGTCGTGAAACATGAAGATCATTATGAAGTTGGACAGCTGTGGGCTACAGATGACGTCAAACTACCGGCCAGCTACACTACGGCGCATTCGCGGTTATTGAACCTTGAATCGCGAATGAGACGCGACCCGAAGTTCGCCGAAGATTATTGCAAGCAAATAAGAGCTTTAATCGAAAAGGGTTACGCCGTACGTTTGAACGAGCCGCCGGTCAGCGATCTTACCTTTTATCTACCGCATTTTCCTGTAGTTAACCTACAGAAGCAAAAAATGCGTGCTGTCTTCGATGCTGCGGCAAAATGTCAAGGGTTTTGTCTCAACGACTTCATTCTCTGCGGTCCAGACCTTCTTCAGAGCCTGCTGGGAATATTGCTGCGCTTCAGAGAGAATCCATTCGCCGTGACAGCGGACATTCAAGATATGTTCATGCGAATACATCTGAAGCACGAAGATCAAGCCAGCCAGCTATTCCTATGGAGGAATAACGAACGAGACCGCACGCCGCACATCTACAAGTTAACACGAGTGCTGTTCGGATGCGTGAGCAGCCCATGTTTAGCACATCTTGTACGCAACAAGAACGCCGAAGACAACCGAACGAGATACCCCGAGGCAGTCTATGATATTAAGAACAACCACTACATGGACGACTACGTGGCTAGCTATGAGACCGAGGAGGACTTGCATCGAACTGTCAAGCAAGTACGCGAGTCACACGCCGAGGGAGGATTCAACCTGCGAGGCTTCGCTAGCAACAATCGTCAATTGATCGAAGAACTACCGAACGAACTGCGATCAAGCGAACCTACGACGATGCTAGGCGAAAAATCACAGAAGGTGCTAGGCATGGAGTGGGACCCTAGCACAGACACGCTTAGCTTTAACACGAAGCTACTACGCGTGCCAGAAGACATCAAGAACTGCGATCGAGCGCCAACGAAGAGACAAGTCCTATCTACAGTTATGTCTGTCTACGACCCGCTAGGACTCATCGCGCAGTATGTGATCAGCGCTAAGATCTTGCTACAGCGTGTCTGGGCGAAGGGCACGCACTGGGATCAAGAATTAGAACGAGAAGACACCGAAGCATTTTTTCAGTGGCTGAAAGCCCTGAAATACATCGCCGAACTAAGAATACCTCGTCAGTACGACTCGCCGAGGGATCCGACACGTCGAACGCTGCACGTTTTCTCCGACGCAAGTACCGAAGCCTACTGCGCCGTGGCCTACTGGCGCACTGAAGTCGGAAACGACGTGCACGTCAGCCTAGCCGCAAGTCGAACGCGAGTCGCACCATTGAAGATTTTATCGGTGCCGAGGATGGAGCTGAGCGCTGCTTTGATCGCCGCGCGCCTCGCTCAAACTATCCTGAAAGAACAGCGCTACACTGCAGATGACATCACATACTGGACGGATTCAAAAACTACGTTGTCATGGCTACGGGATGACGCACGACAATATCGACCGTTTGTCAGTCACCGCATAGCCGAGATCGCCGAACTTACAAGCCGACAATCGTGGAGATGGTTGCCGACTAATTTCAACGTGGCGGACGATGGAACGCGCTGTAAGCCGAGCCAGCGCATCACCATCGACGATCGGTGGTACCAAGGACCAGCATTTCTGCGGTTACCCGAACGAGATTGGCCACAGAACCCGAACGACGTCACCGCTACTGAAAGAGAGAACTTACCGGAACGCAAGAACATCAAGACCGCTATGACTCATGCTACACGAACAGAACGAGACCCAGCATCAGTAATACCAGACACGGTGTGGGATCCTGGAACGCTGACGACAAGCCCAGCGAGGATCATCGACCTACCACGCATGTCTCAATGGACCCGAACAGAAGAACGAGACATAAACATCGTCGCGGACCCCAACGGCCCCCGCAACACGTGGCCAAAGGGAAACGTCGAGGCTACGCACCATGGACCAGACGGCAGAACGCGCCCCGCCAACGTCAAGACCCTGCATGGCGTAATGCGGCGCCCCACCTGCAAAATAGCCGTCGTGGTGCCAGCCGGCGAGACGCAGAGCTGCGCTGCCCCCCAGAGCCCGACGACCGCATCAACGACGACTCCGTGATCGTGTCGCCTACCCATGCAACATGGCGTCTTGCGACGGAGGAGGACTAATGTTAGCGACACGACGTCACGACCAATGAACGCCTAGAAATAAGATAAATCATGTAAATAAATGATCCTCACGTAATTAAGTTAGATATAAGTAATCAGTAATGTATAAGTAATTTCATGAACGCAAATGTATGAACCGAACTTAGGAGTCGCCTATTGGCTGATATTAATCGCCTGAACTTAGCGTATAAGATTTAAAATGTCGCATTTTGTACTATGTATGAACCATTTGATACCTCGCTAGAACTTAATTTACGTAAGAAATGTAACTGTATAACCCGTTAAATATAGGTCAGTTACCTATTCAAATGATACAATAGACCCCTGGGTCAATAACCCAACGCAATGTTTAAAATAAAGGTTTTAACCCAAAACATTGCAGGTAAACCGGGAACAATAGAAGATCCGAGCGCCTATTGTTTAGAATGTAAACAACTCCGCATGTGTTTTTGTTGTAAACGTTGGATAGCCACGTGTAGTATTTATTTACAAACAATGATTGTAAACATTGCGGCATGGATTAATTAAAATTAGGTAAATGTGATTAGAGCTTAGCGAAAGTAGGCTAGTATAAATCGACCAATGTGAAGTCCACCAATCAACGCGCAGCATTTACGGACCAACAGAATTAGTGAACGAAACAGATTGAGATTTCATGAAACAGAAATACGCTGCCTTTTGATTGGTCGACATGTTTTTATGATTGGCTGAAAATCACAGCCAGTGATGTATATATACGCGACGCGTTTTCTATGGAGCAGTGTCAAGCTGACCTCCACCAAGAGAGGAACAATAAAAAGAAGAAAAATGGAACCTGCCTATTAATCGGAAAAAGCCCTCCTGCCGCTCCAGCCCTCCTCATCAGTAGATCCGGCCTACGTGTATCCGGGCTCTGCCAACTGAGTTGTCGGCAGGCAATGCTGGGTACGCTGTACTCAACAATCAAATTCCAACGAGTTTAGCAGCTACGCCTTTTTTTGAACCTAACATCAACATTATGCCACCACATCCGTGCTTACAATGATGATCTTAACAGTACGGATACGGAATAAGACATATTCTCGTTCATTTTCGTGTTTTTCCCAAGTCTACCGACATCTGATAAAAACTATTCGTGCTAGAGGAAGAGGCAAAAAACTAGTTACGTGGTGTTACGCTCGATTTTCGTGCAATGAATAATGTATAGCGTTTTCTAAAGGTAATAAGATGACAAAATCAGAGATTTTCTCCAACAGTTAATAGATTACAAAGTTATCTTTGCGGCCAATAGTGGCGCTACTATCCAACAACTGAAGCTAAGTAACTATGATCATAAAATAGTACGACGCTTTATGAACTTCATTAGAAAAGTTTGTTACTTTAATACTGCAAAGTTAATTTTGCCGATGGCAATGGCGCTACATTGTACACGGTAGCGTTAGATAGTATGACGCTCATGTAGTTCTAGATTTAGTGGCATGCATTAGTAAGTTGGCACGAGTGTCAATGCTCGTCTAATAAGAAATGCATTTAACCTAGTATGGATTAAATTGGCTGGGACATTGAATTATGTATGTCAGCCTAAGACTTTGTACAAGCGAACTACTTGTACTCTAACTAGACACAGATTGTAAAGGTACCTGTTTTGATCCAATCAGATCTAACCATGATCAAAATGCGATTCAATTTAGGTTCGGCTTGTCAGTTTTTGACAGTTATTCTATGGAATTGACACATCGCGATTCAGATAAGGTCCTAAACTGAATCGCATGAGTAGATCGTGGTAACCCGCTTGATCTACAAGTTTCGAGCTCAATTACGAGAAAGAGAACTATTGTACCGCTTAAGATTATTATATTTTATTCCATTCCGGGACCGGAACCGTTATTTTCTCCATACAAAAAGAACGGTTCTTTTTTCGTTCTTCGGTTTATAAATTGTAAGTTAATGGAGTCATTTAAGAATATGATATTATAAATTACATAAAATATACAGTACCTACATAATCAGTATAAAACATTTTAAAATATTGTGCTATTTCGAGGTTTTTGTAAAATACCGGTTCCGGTCCCTGATTCCATTACATTACAGTTTCTTTAGTTTTTACCATTTGTGTATTAACTTTTTATACAGAAGTACAAAAACATTGCGCTACGCAGTTTCGTCTTATTGCGATTTAAAAACTAAACACCTTGCGTCAAAATAATGGGAATTTGCATAGTCTAGCAGAAGGCATGTAAAACATGCTTGAGAATTTAAATAAACATTTGCAACTAACTAGTTAGACAACATGTTTGGCATAACATTACATAAATATATCCTATCGACTGGATCTGGAAATAGAAGTATGTAAAATTTTTAAATAACAGAATTTGAAATATCAGATCAGACACATCGATTAAAACTTTATTTATAATACTTACATAATAATGATTTATGTCGAATTTGGAGTATGTCTCTTAACTGCTCCGTCTTTTGAGACTCTTAAATACTTGTATTACGATAGAAATGTATGCAGATAAAAAAAATAAGCCTCCGAGCGACAAATTGTTTTTTAAAATGTAATGATATAACGAACTGTAATAATTAATAATAATAAAACAAATCGATGCCACAAGGGCCAATCTTAGATTAGTTAGATTTAATTTATGTATATAAATTGTACAGTTTTGAAAACAAAGTAAAAAAACAAATATTCTTCATCCGTCAAAATTCATTATAAAAAAACATTTAACTAATCACCATTGTAGGTAACAGATGGCCCTGTGGATCCAGTAATTTTAATGAAGAGAGGTTTTAATGAAATAATTGTGATTATAATTTATTTAACAATAACGAAATAGTTCGAAAACAACAATTATTTTTTCAAGGTCATCGTTATATATACACAGGTGATCAAATAGTACAAGAGTCGTCTTAAACTTTAGGTCATAGTGCGTCACAGAGCACAGTGTCGGATTTTAACAATAGATCGTAATCATGATCATTACGTTCATTCAAGATGTTGAATGATTCCAAGGAGGCTGATGTCATACAAACAACTAATTCAATATGCCATGAATATGCACCTAACACGAATCTAGCATATTGATGAACTGCGAAGGTAGATATTGATTAGTTCGATGTTAGGTATATCAGATCCTTAAATTAATTCAATTGTATTAATTCATGTATTTCCAGAATCTTAATTAAACGCAACAATTCTAAATTATATCTTCGATAATGGCAAAATTACAAAACTCAAAATGTTATTAAAGTCGATTTGGTGCACAAGGTCTGTTTTTATGTTAAGTGCCAAAAAACAAAAAATATAAATACCATTGTTTATACCTATTTAATTCACGAACAGAAATTCGCTTTGAGTGCTTTTGTTTTGCCATAAATTGTTATATTTATTTTTATTTCTGTGTAGCTGAAGAGGCTAAATGTTAGCAAAGCAGCTGCTATGATTCCAGAAAACTAGACAGTAAAGTAAGAAAATCAAACGTTTCGTAACTTTCGTAAGCCATTAAAGTAACAGTTGGTTTCAAACGCCTCATTGTTTAATTACTGTTACTCAGGTTACGAGCTAGGTCCGGGAAACCATCTAAACTCGGACCTAAGCTATCGGTTTACCCGGGAACCGGCGGTAGGTCAGTTTAGTATTCCGTTCATTACTTCCTGGACATAATCGTATAAATCCATAAATTAATTATTCATAAAACAGAACGGATACTACTGTTACGCGTTACGACGAATCCAATACGGATATAATTTTTAATCTTTATATCTTAAATATTTTAAACAGGAAGTAAAAGTAAGTAATCAAGCGGAAAACGATAACGAACTCCAGCGTTCGTTTTTTAAGAATAAAAAATATAAAACAAACGACATACGCTACCACTCACCGGACTTCCGTTTCTCACTGACAAGTACCAGCGATTTGGTCCTCTTCACCCGTAAAGACCTCCTCCTAATGGACCTCATTAATGCTTCAGGCATCCTCGAGAACCGAGGAGAGTCCACCCGCTTCTCGGGCATAAAGAAATTCTTTACAGCCAGCATTTTTCTTCAAAAACCGAACGTGACAAAAAAGCGCTCCAATTGAACGTTTTGAAAAACTTCGACTAAATCACGACAACATCTCTTAGAGTAAATTCATGTTTCTCACAATTATCTATTGACACAGCAATCCAATTAAAAACCTTCACAAGCCATGCTTTCCTGCCAGTCAACTATTGCTTATTGACCGACCAAACATCAAAACACACCGATTCACAATCACTATTCCACACACGATGCACTATCCTGTTGCCATATTGGTATACGACGTGTACGAAACGTAGCGACACAACCGGCTGGCACGGAGGCTCGAGAAGCACTGAGCGGCGCGGCGGGGTGTAAATCTGCCCTTGTATCTGTGTTATCAGTTTACCTTTATGGTGGCAGTTGTTTTAATTATGGACGTGTGAATGGAATATGATAACACTTATCTTTATGATTATGGGTGCTGTTTTATATAGACGCAATGCGGCATTGGGTGTCGTTGCAAATATACATTTTATTAGGTGCATTCGTTTTTCCGTGACTCGGACTTTAAGCGATTTAATCGTTTTTAGATTAATATATTCTCTTTAATATATTACTTTGACGCTTGGTTACATAAAATCATGTTGAAAATGTTCAAATTAATTTTATCATGAGCAATACGTTTATGAAATTGTGACAAGGGTGTTTCAATAATTCATAAATTTGGCTCTGTTGCAAAAGTCTGGGATGACATCAAAAGGTGCATTCAGATCAAAAGAGCATTCGCTATTCTATCCCCCACTCTACGAAATCAACCAATCACGTTTTGTGTAACGATCGAATTTCGTAGAGTGGGGGGTTAGATTAACGAATGTTCGTTTGGTCTGAATGCACCTTTAAATGTATAACAATTTGCCGATATAAATAAACAGACGTGATGTAAACGGATTACATTATTTAAAAGATGTTTTTATAGTATTTTGTAGAAAAAGCAGACTATTTCTCAGATGTTATTACTTAAACTAATTAGTTTTTAATACCTATGTATAATGTTCTAATCTATATGAACTATCCGCCTATCTTCGGAACAAGTGCATTTGATTTGATTTGAAACGAAATAATAAATTGTACCGACGAAAATTTTGCGATGAACGAACTAAACCGAGTCACAAAAAAGGAAACGGTTTTTGGCGACGTGATTGAACGCAACCGTTACAAACCGCTTCTCCAAAAAAGACACCAAGTGCGAATAATGCTCTCAAAGTCATTTTCAAAGAAACTCCAAAAAACGACGTAATCTAGATTAATTTAGCTAACAGTACTCGAGAGACGTGTAATTCTCAATTTAGGTCTAGATTGGACACGTTCAATTCCATCAATCTAGATTAAATACGTACACGTTCAAGAAGAAAAAGCTGTGAAAAACTGAAAACCCTTTAAATTAAGATTTATTTAGTTCCGTCATTCTTTAATATCTTTCATCATTCATGTTAAGTTTATTTTTGTTTGGAACAGACGATCTCAGAACAGAAATAAGATTTTTTATTTATAATAATCTAAAAGAGTAAGCGTTATTTTCGAATAAATTATGACCTTTTTGCGTCACGGGCTATTAAACTATTTCTTTATGATATGACGAGAATGTAAATACATATCAGTGTGCGACGGGAACACATTTATCTGAATGAGTGTCCGTGAAATATTCTATTAATTTATTTCATTTTATACTGTTTCTAGAATGGATAGAATGGATAAAAACTATAAGAAACAGAAACATTAAACACATTAACGCCATATTACATTCCATTTTCCATTAAGTAGGTAACAAGTATTTGGTCTAAAATTGCTGTGATCAACCTTTTGCTTTCATTTTGAAGAAAGATTTTTTTGCTCTACAAAGCAGAAACGAGGTTTGAAAGCAACTTTTTGCCAATATTAGTCACATTTTACTTCAAGTAAAAGGTAGGTATTTTAGTAAAAGAATTGCAGTTAATACATATAAAGATAATGCAAAATAAAGTTTCTTCCCAGGCTAATGCAGGATTAGAACTTAGAATTTAGCTAATTTATAGTACTTGTTAAATAATTTATAGTACTTTCAAAAGTGCTTGTTAAGTACTTGGCCCACTCGAATAAAGGATAACTAGTTCTTTAGATTTAAATATTAGATATAATAGGTACCTATACCAATAAAAAATACCGAAGTTTATCAACCCGGAGGTGAGATTTTAATTATTTTGAACCCAAGTCCTCAGCTTTCGCGGCTGATGCTTAAACCACTAGGTTTTTTTTTTATTTGGTACTTGACATCTAATACTAATATTTATATACAGGGTGGAAAAAGATTTTGGGTCAGTGAGGGCATCTACCAGATCCCGTGTAGCTACGCGAAAATGGTCTTAGAAGACCTTCCCGCGATTTTCAATTAAAGAAGATTAGCGTTTTCAGATTTTGGAAAAAGTATACAGGGTGCGCGGAAATGGTCATTTTTGACAAACTTTTTTTTTGATGCCAATCGATCCTGTTTCTGTTCAGGATTAAAATCTTGTATAGGACCAAAAAAAATTTTTCGGCTAGAAAAGCCACAAATCGAGATTTAAAATTCCCATACAAATTGTATGAAAATTAAAAATTATTTTTCACGCTTATTTTTTTATGCCTCTCGATTCCATTTCTATCCAGTACCAATAGTTTCCTACGGGTCAACTTATGGCAATGTACAAAAAAGCCTAAATTTCAAGAAAACCGTTTTCATACATTTACTATGGAAAAAAAGGGAAACCTTAATTACTTTATCTGTCACGATAATTAGTCGTCCTATGCTAAATGATAATAATAAAACTGAATGAAATCATTAGCAAAGCAATATTAATTAGCGTCACAGATAATGTAATTGATTTTCACTTTTTTCCCATAGTCAATGTATGAAAACAGTTTGTTTTTATTTTTGTTTTTTTGACGTTGCCAGAAGTTGACCCCTAGGAAACTATTGGTACTGGATAGGATTGGAATCGATTGGCATAAAAACATAAAGCGTGAAAAATGATTTTTAATTTTCATACAATTTGTATGGGAATTTTAAATCCCGATTTGTGGCTTTTCTAGCTGAAAAAAAATTTTTGGTCCCATACAAGCTTTTTATCCTGAACAGAAACAGGATCGATTGGCATCAAAAAAAAACTTTGTCAAAAATGACCATTTCCGCGCACCCTGTATACTTTTTCGAAAATCTGAAA